>JALBCR010000790.1:0-294348 GCA_030710515.1 Abscondita cerata | reverse complement strand
GGTTTAAAGTTAATTTAAACATACGAAAATTATTGTCGTACTACTTATTTCAAATAGTGTAATTTAGTAATAGTTGTGAAACAAGCTTAAAAGCAATATACAAACGGATTCAGCAAAACGCAATAATAGCATGTAGGTTACTAGATAATGCATATTTTTCATAATTTACGTCACAATTTCAGTGTATATAAACATTGCGATTTATTAATAAAATTATCATTCTCAAAAGTCTGGTCATTCTTAACTACCTTCCGTAGAACTTGACACGGTGGACGTGTTAGTTACCTCGGTAAGCGTAGATCAACAGGGTGAATTCCATCTACCCCCAGATCAAGCTGAGAAGAGGGTGATCGCCTTAAAACTTTGTCCGATAATCAACCGATTACTTGGGCAAGGTTTACATTGGTCCTTCGAGCAACAATAAAACGAATCAACGCCATCAACAACATACCCGGACATCAGTCGCCGGTCAAACAACAGCACCAACAACAACAACATCAACATGGATGTAGAAAAATCAACGCGCTAGCCAAGCAACAAGAACTTCTGGGACAAGAAATTATAAGGTTACATTCAAATAATAAAAGGACTCCGTATCACGCAAGACACCTTCGTACATTTCAAAACGTTTGTCGGACCTAGAAAACTATGGGAAACAGCAGTACACAACAACGACAAACTTATATCAACAAAAATGTTACAACACACTTATTTCACAACCAACTACTTCCGGCAGATGAAGATGATTCATGAAGAAGCAGTAAACTACTTAAACACGTGCCCAAAATCAACTGATGAATCTCACCCCGAAGAAAATCAAACACCGAAGAAATACAACTCGCCACCACAACCAACAAAAACCAATTGAAACGATTAAAGCAGCAAGAATGGAGAATAAACAGCATGCATAAGACATTGATCCAAATTAACCAAGAAGTTATGGAAAACAAAGACAGTCAACGCTATGAATTTTTACAAAGGAAAATAACTAGAGATTGGGAACTTATACAGACATTACATGAAGAGATTATGGACAATGAAGATGGATATCAAGATGCATATTTTACCGAAAATACCTTTTGGAGACATTGAAGATAAGTACGAAAAACACCACAGAAACTTTGTAAGTTACAAAAATACAAGCAGTCCAGCGGCAAGCCAGGCCGAACATCGCGCTTCCCAAGATAACACTGCTACCAACATTTAGTGGCGGCTATGAAGAATGGCCCACCTTCCATGATGTATTTCTTAGAAGGTCATACATATTAATACGTCTCTAACCGACATTGAAAAGATGTAATATTTAAAACTCACATTAGAGGAGATGCAAGCACCATCATTCAGCACCTCCAAATCACTGAAGGGAATTATGCAACTGCGTGGAACATCTTGAAGCGACGTTACCAAAATGATAGATTACTAATATCAAAATTAATCGATAAAATCTTAGACATGCCTTCTGTCCAAAAAGAATCATCACACGAACTCAGAAAATTGTACGACATAACAAACGAGTGCCTAGAAGCGATTAACAATCTTCACATAGATACGGAATCATGGGGTCCATTAATAATCCGCATCATCACCCGGAAATGGGACAATGAAACAAACAAATTGTACGAACAAACTTTTGGAGAAGCCTCATGAAGTACAAAGTCTTCAAGATCTGATGAAATTTCTAGAACGAAGATTCCAATCTTTAGAAACAATCAAAACAGACAACAAACAAACAAACGAATATCAACGAATGAGCAGCAGAACTCAATGCCCATGTTGCAACCGAGATCATGCCCTAACACAATGCGTAAAATTCAAAACATTATCGAACAGCGAAAGATGCCAGCTTACCTACACTAAACGAATTTGCTACAACTGCTTAAACCACTCATCAGAACAACAATGTTACAGTCCAAAACCGATGTCACATTTAGTAACCAACCACATCATACCCTACTACATAGGGAGCAGAGGACATACAATTCAAATAGAACAACTACCTTCAGACCAACACATCTTGCAAAACAAACCAACGAGGTAGTTCAGCACAATATCGAAAGCAATTAACCACGTAGGAAATCAACGGAACAACATAATCCTTGTTGGCCACAGCCTTAATCCAAGAAAGATCGGTTTCTGGAGGGCAAGAATACTCTTCGAGTACTAATCAGGATCTAGGATCGCAAGCAGCGTTGATAACTAAAGAAGCAGCGCAACGACTAAGGTTACCAAAGCAAAAAAATTAAAGCTGAAATAACTGGGTTAGGGGAGAACCAAAATCGGCGTTATGGAAAGTATCTACATCAATTCAACCACGTTTCCCTCACAACATACTCATTAATCGCTGAGTTCCTTGTATTACCAAAACTTATATCAATCTATGCCATCAAGCAGAATCGAAAACGCAGGCCAAAGTATAAAAGAATGGCAAAAAACTACATACCAGCTGACCCTACATTGGACATACCAGGACCGATCGACGCAATCATGGGAGCACAAGAATTCGGAGAAATCATTAAGCAAGGAATTAGGAAATCCCAAAATGGTCTTTTTAGGACAGCAAAACTGAGCTGGGATGGATACTATCCGCTAACCTGCATCATACTTCTCAAGAACCAATTCAGGTGTTCAGCATAATCAATCGAGCTGAAGAAGACAATCAATTAACAAGATTTTGGGAAATCGAAGAGGCTAGTACACACCGTCACTTATCACAAGATGACCAATTGTGTGAGGACCACTTTAAACAAAACAATAAAAAGAAATGGCGATGGAACATATACAGTGAGAATTCCGTTTAAACCAGAACCAAAACCTCTTGGAAATTCGAGAAATCGAGCAATAGCTAGACTTTTCCAACTAGAAAAAGACTCAGCATGGATCCTCAGATGAGAAATGAATACAATACCTTTATACAAGAATATATTAATCTGAACCATATGAAGAAGGTAACAAATAAGGACGAAGAAACAAAATATTATATTCCTCATCAGCCAGTGTTTAAGGACGACAACGGAACAAAAAATTGAGAGTAGTATTCGATGCATCGTGCAAAACATCAACAAATGTCAGTCTAAACGAAACTATGTTAGTTGGACCAAGACTTCAACAAGATCTAGCAGATATTCTTCTACGATGGAGAAAACATTACATTGTCTTTACAGCAGATATCGAGAAAATGTTGTCGCCAAATTAAAATGTCGAAAGAAGATCAGAAGTATCTCAATCGAATCCTATGGAGGTTTGATACAAGACTAACCAATTCAAGAATACACTCTAACTACGGTCCACATATGGCACTTCACCTGCACAATATCTACGTGCAATAAACCACTTCACCAACTGGCAGCCGAAACAATCGTGAATAATTTTCAAAAGCAGCCCACATACTGGAAAACGATTTCTACGTAGACGATCATCTTATCCGGAGCAGATTCAATAAACAGAAGCCAGAGACACTTACCAAACAAACTAATAACATTACTTAAATCAGGAGGATTTAACCTGCGCAAGTGGTGCAGTAACAGCAAGAAACTCTTGCAGAGAAGCAAATTCCAGAGGAAAACAAGGATCAATCGGCATTAGAAATAACCGAAGATGGTACAAGAAAATGACTAGGAATTCACTGGGCTCCATTCGACGACACTTTTCGTTTCAAGGTTAACACTACCACCAACATCAAAACACCAAAATGCAACATTCTATCCGAAATAGCAAAAATTTTCGATCCGCTAGGATGGTTAGTACCCGTAACAAATCAACGCCAAGCGTTTGATTCAAGAGCTCTGGATGCAAGACCTAGATTGGGATCAACCGATACCTAGCGATCTTGGTAAAAATGGACAGAGTTTGCCAGTGGCTTGAAATCAGTAGAAGATATTAAAATACCTAGATGGATTTGTTCCAATGAAACAAGCGCCTTCTCAGGAACTACACGGTTTCTGTGACGCATCAGAAAGGGCCTATGGAGCAGTAATATACGCAGTAACAGTTGACGTACAGAAAAAACCTTCAAAATCACGCTGTTGGTAGCAAAATCAAAAGTGGCTCCAGCAAGATCAAGGGTTACATTACCAAGACTAGAGCTATGTGCAGCAGTACTACTTGCCAAAACTATTAAAAAGGACGACAACAACATTAGGGATATCAAAGGTCACAATATATGCTTGGACCGATTCAATGATCGTTCTGGACTGGTTGAAGGGCGAAACATCAAAATGGAAAACATTTGTTGCCAATCGAGTGGCAGATACAAACAAATTATTACCGATAGAAAGCTGGCGGCATGTGCGTTCAGAAGATAACCCGGCAGATGCAATATCTCGTGGAGTACATCCATCCAAAATAAAAACCACACCATATGGTGGGCCGGTCCCGCATGGATTACAAATAAAGAGCAATGGCCAATTCAACAAAGAACGCAAGCAACGCACTTAGACTCTCCAAAGGTATCATCTCACGTAATACAACATAACGATGAAGAGCTCATCAGACGGTTCTCATCTCTAAACAAACTTATCAGAGTACTGTCATATTGTAAGAGATTTGCAAACAAACTCAAGAAAAGAAACAAAACAATTTGGGGAACTA
This sequence comes from Abscondita cerata, assembly GCA_030710515.1. NCBI lineage: Eukaryota > Metazoa > Arthropoda > Insecta > Coleoptera > Lampyridae > Abscondita > Abscondita cerata. The sequence goes on along the minus strand of JALBCR010000790.1, from coordinate 289,761 downwards.
ACACTACAGGAAATGGAGACAACGTTATCGGCAGTCATACAAACTGCGCAGAATATCTTCTTTAATGCAGAAATAAGAAGCATCCAAAAACATAATCAAGTACACAAAAACAGCAAACTAGTTAGTCTGTTTCCGTTTTTGGACAAAACAACATTCTTAGAGTTGGAGGAAGATTAGAACATTCACTAATGTCATACAACAAAAACATCCAATAATTCTACCTCACACGAGTTATCTAACCCTACTTATTATCAGAGATGCCCACCACAATACTCTACATTCCACCAACCAAGCAACGCGGGCGTATATACAAAGAAAATATTGGATAACAAATGGGAAAAAGGCAGTTAGCAGCTATATCAACAAATGCGTTAAATGCCTAAGGTACAACGCAAGAATCACCCACCAACTAATGGGAAATTTACCGGCACCAAGAGCAACGCCATCTCCACCATTCCTTCACACAGGAGTAGATTACACCGGACCAGTCCAAATACGGGCACTAAAAGGAAGAGGGCATAAATCATATAAAGGTTACATCGCCGTATTTGTATGCCTTTCAACTAAAGCAATCCATTTGGAATTAGTCAGTAGCTTGACCACCGATGCATTCATGGCAGCTTACAAAAGGTTTATCTAGAAGAGGTCATTGTGCACATCTATATAGCGACAATGGAACAAACTTCGTGGGAGCCAGTAAAATTCTAGAAAGAGAGATTTATCAGCTAACTAAAGAAACTACAGTTCAAAACTCAATAGCCATGAAAGGCACACAATGGCACTTTATTCCACCTGCAACCCCCCATTTTGGAGGACTATGGGAAGCTGGAGTGAACTAGCATGAAGCATCACCTAAAACGAATAATTGGAAACTCAACACCAAGATATGGAGGAGTTAACAACACTATTACACCTAAATAGAAGCATGCCTGAACTCCCGCCTCTCTGCCCATTGGATGAAATTTGGGAAAACAGGGAAGTCGAAGTTTTAACTCCAGGACATTTCCTCGTAGGAAGAGAAATAGTATCACCTCCAAATCCAATCACCACGCCAATAACGAACAATTTATCTTCGAGATGGAGACTATTTACAAAAATGAAAGGGGACTTTTAACGCAATCTTGGTCTTCAGAGTATCTTCGTCGTTTACAACAACGTTACAAATGGCAGACTAACCAAGACAATCTGAAGCAAGGTGCAATTGTACTCAGTAAAAGAAGACATCAATCCTAGCCAATGGCCATTGGCCCGGAATAACAGAAGTTCACCCGGGACAGACAACAAAGTACGAGTAGTGACAATTAAAAAGCAGATGGAAACAGCTTTAAACGAAGCATAACAAAATTAATCCCATTGCCGACAAACGTGGATGTACCAGTAACCCCTAAAGAAGAACTCAGGGTCAATACTAACACAATTCAAGTAAAAAGCAAGAAGAATCTTCGTATAGGACATACCATAATTCTATCTTCTACTATTCCTCACATGTATGCCTTATAACAGTCGGGCAGAGCATGAAATACGCTATCCACAACCCGGGCTATATATTGAACACATAGGATGGGCTAACATCGAAAGAGGAACGTTTCGAACTCAAGTAAAATTCGAAAAAGGCAGGCTGTATACAGATGCAACTAAGGTATTCGCAGTGAACAAGCAGTTCCAAGATTTGTGGGAGGAAACAAAATCATTGTCAGACGGAACCCAGTGCAAAAAGTTGGCACACCATTTACAAGAACAAGAAGATGAATTTAAATGGATACAAACTGATATACAACTTGTAAGTCAAAAACGTCTCAAGCGTGGCCTGCTAGGGGATTTATTAACATCAATCTTTGGAGTCAACGATGAAGTCTACGCCAACATCAACTCCTTAGAAACAAAATCAGCAGAAGTTAATCAAGAGTTCAAACCAACAAGTAAAATTGATGCTGTCCACATTAGCATCATTCAACAACACAGAAATTAAAACAATAACAAACTGGAGCGTTTTAGAGCGATTAAATGAAGGAATTGATGCCATCAACGAGATGAAGAAATGGTTCAAGACCGTAGATGAGAACAAAATAAGCATTCACATGCTCAACATTTATCAAGTCGCATCCAATTTTATATCTGAAGTCAACAAGCATTACAAAAGGCTGTTAAGAATCCACCACGGCAAAGCGGGTCGAACTCATAGATATCTTATCACCTACTCAAATCAGTAGCATCATTGAACAAGCCAACTCTAAGCTAACACACAACTTACGAATTTTCAACTCTCCCATAATGCAAGCCACTATGGAACAAGATGAAGACTGCTTTCATGTTTATGGATTATTTCTTATAATCGACATCTCAGATTACGATATAATCCAAGCTTCACACCAATTCCAGTAAAAATAGAAAATGGATCCTTTTGGTCGTTAAGCATCGCAAAAGAACTAATTAAGCTATCGACTACAACTCTCAATTATATTTCACAATGAGTGACAACGAATTAAAAACTGCATAACTGTATCAAAAACAAATTTATTTGTTCTCCAGCAGTGATAAAAACCTTGAAACAAGTCCGAATTGCATCATTGACGAAATTTACCAAAGATCAGATCCGGTTAAGTGCAGTGTTCAAAAGGAAAAATAAACGACGGAATAGTATGGAAACAGCTATACATGCTCAACACTTGGCTATTTATTACTTCAGCCCCTACTAAAATAGCACTCATTTGCAATGGAGATAGACAAGATATCCCTATAAATCAAACAGGAATCATTAAAATAACTCAAGACTGCTATATACAGACAAAGCAAAACATATTGGCAGCTCATCAAAGAACAGTATTCCAGTCATAGCAAGCTACTCCAAGGCCATGTATATGCCCATTAATAACACGTTGGAGCGTTATTCACCAACCCAACTTTCACACGAGCCGGTATTTAAACTATCTGACGAAGTAAACAATATTCAACAAGCAGAAGAAAATTCAACTCGACTTGCAAGAGTCAACGTGGGCATCTTTGCGACACCATTCAGTAGCAACCAGTAGCATCACTACCGGAATTTTATTAACAATTGCAGCAATCATCGGGGGATTACATCTGTATCGGTCGAAAAGACGGCTGAGACAAACTCAAACGAGATCGGACGGGACAGCAGCATCAACTACAGATGCAATCGAACTTCAACCCCTTAACATCAAATCCTATTCTGACCTAGAGAATGGGCAGAATGTTTAAAGTTAATTTAAACATACGAAAATTATTGTCGTACTACTTATTTCAAATAGTGTAATTTAGTAATAGTTGTGAAACAAGCTTAAAAGCAATATACAAACGGATTCAGCAAAACGCAATAATAGCATGTAGGTTACTAGATAATGCATATTTTTTCATAATTTACGTCACAATTTCAGTGTATATAAACATTGCGATTTATTAATAAAATTATCATTCTCAAAAGTCTGGTCATTCTTAACTACCTTCCGTAGAACTTGACACGGTGGACGTGTTAGTTACCTCGGTAAGCGTAGATCAACAGGGTGAATTCCATCTACCCCCAGATCAAGCTGAGAAGAGGGTGATCGCCTTAAAACTTGTCCGATAATCAACCGATTACTTGGGCAAGGTTTACATATCTAGTGTTTCACCAAGTTTTTGCAGACACATCACAACAATTTTTGACTGAAGGTAAAAAATACAATTGTGCTCTTCAAAATTATGATTTACATTTTTAAATAATTTACTTTTAGATATTCATACAGAGCCTCGCAAATATCTCCACCATTATCCTTGATATCGTACATACAGGGATACGAAAAAGATACATAAGAGAATTGTATGAATCTCCTAAAATTAAAATAAAGTGTTTTACTGTAAATTTTTCAAATTATTAATTACTAATAATAACCTGTTGCTAGGAAACGAAGAGTAACTAATAGTCACATGGTGAAATTGCAGCTCTATTTTTGTATCCTGTTTTTGATTGGAAGTTGACCTGGCTCCATTCAAGAGCATTTCAAAATTGGTATAAGACATTCTAAGAAAATTTCGAAGTTGGAGATGGATCTTCTATCTTCAACTCATGTATTAGAGTGTTTTGGAAACTCAACTCAGAGCGCTTTTTGAAAATAGCGTTTTTACCAAAATTTTTCGTTTTATGCGTAATTTTACTTTTAACGATAACGTTTTTGTTTTAAATAAATGTATACAACTACAGCAGCTGCTGTTCTTACTATGCGAGAACGACGGCATTTTAAGTGTAAATACTTAAAGAAGTTTTTTCGGCAAGCAACTTGTAAAGTACCTTTGCAGAAGTAAATTTCCAGAAGTTTTTATTTTAGTGGAAATACTTCCAGCAGTATTTGGCAGAAATAACTTGCTAGTCGACACGCGCTCTTAATTATCAGCTGCTCGGAAACCTGATTGCTCTAATGGAATAACATTATACTTATTAAAATAAACATTCAATTATTTTTTCTAAAATCTTTTGTAATATTTTATTGAATAATACAGGAAGAATAATTGATTGGTCTGATCTTCTGAATGACAATGGATTACTGCATTTTTGTAATGTAATAACAATCGCCTTTTTTCCAATTATCTGGAAATACAGATTTACGAATACAATAGTTTATAGTGTGAGTTAGATAAGGCAATAAAAACAGTACACATAAGCAGATGCTTGTTGAAATCTTTATTCCTGTCAGAACCAATTGATTTACTTCTTTAGTGATAATAATTTCGAATACTACATATTCGTCTACAGGGCTAAAGCTGAAAGCGAGATTTTATGGGACTAACAATGTTGGATCTGCTAAGGTAACGGTCTACAATAGCATCCTTTAATGGCAATTTTATTTTTGGTAAAAACAATGTTTTCTTATTTCAGACCACAAGTGTTTTATAATTGAATTTGTAAAGTTTCTCTCTACAAATTGCCATATTAACTGCATTTCTAAATTTTTGTAGTAATTCCAATTATTATTATTTTAGTTTTTTTTAATTTTCTTAACTCCTTTGTCTCTGGCCTTCATCATTTTCGAATGGTAATAAGCTAACCAAGGAGAATATTTTTTTGTGATTCCAACTATTGTAACTGAAAAATATATCTCAGCAATAGTGAGATATTTTTATTAAAAACCTAATTTTATCATCGACATCACTAAAATCATAAAATTATATTCCAAGATATGGCTTGTAAATGTCCACTGAATGTGTGATAATCAAAATTTTTAAAGTTTCACACTGTTTTGAAAGTAACTGTATTAGAAACAACTTGGAAATTAAGAGTACAATAAACTAAATCATGGTCACTTACATGGTAAATAGGTAATGTATTCTTGTGAGTAACTAGTCCTACATCCGTTATTAAAATGTAATCAATTAAAGTGGCTGCTGTACTAGTAATTCGTGTTGGCTGGCTGATTATTTTGCTGCAAAACCTAAACTTTTTTAAGACAGAAGAAACATACGTAGATAGTGGGACTGTCCAATGGTAAATTAACATTGAAATCGCTATATCAACAGATGATAATAAGGAAAGCTAGTTAACCAAATTGTTAATAAACTTTTGTATGTTTTTTTCGATGGATTATGAACAAGTTCCAAGAGCAATAGTTTTTGATAGTATTTCTTTAAGTATACACCATGAAAAAACCTGTCACAGCGTATCAAATTATAATCATCTATGCTTAATATATTAGATAAATCAGAATTGTTAAAACCAAATTTCACTCGTATGAATACATCAAAGTTATTAGTTAAATTCATGTCTTCGATATCGTTAAATGTGCAGTCAATGATCTAACGTTTAAATGTGCAATTTATAATTTCTTATTCATATTTATAAAATCGAACAGCAAAGAGATTAACAATCCAAAAATTGTATACTGTGATAACGTTTAACGACAAAACCAAGAAAGAACAAATGTTCATAGCCATTGCTGCATTTGTAACGGGGCTCACATTTTCACTCATTAAGGCCACGAAATAGTAACTTGTATTATGTGTTTTAAAAATTACAGACTCACTGTCTAAAATGTCTTTGCCTCAAGAGTATTTTGAAAATTAAGATTGTTCCACGGCACTTTGGTTTATGAACTATTGTGATAAATGGCTGTCACGGATCTCACTTGAATAGCCCCCTCATCTCGTATGCTCAACTATCAAAGCAAAATTCAGATCTGCCTGTGACGCTAAAATTTTGATTCGTCTATATTTCACAGACAATAGATCGAAGAACAATCTCTGACAGAAATATTTTTGGTTTAATTATGTATTTCTTCAAATACATGCAAAATACCAGTGTCACGGACTTCACATTATTTTGTCACGGACCTCACACCCGATGGGGCTAACCGCGTAATAGACCGTAAATTGGTGATAGCGAGTTGATTCTGTGCCTGTTATAGCTCTAATTCAATTTTTTTGTATGTAAATAACTATAAAGATTAAAAAGTTCATCGTAAGTTATGAAACATTTAATGAAAAAAATTAAACTTTTCCAGAACATTTACAGCTGAGCTGAAGTGGTAGTATACCCTGTTGCCAATAATTTTCATTTCAGGTTGCGCCAGTAAACTCACCACCTGCTCCAATTTTATGAACTTCTCATCTTTTTCATTAATCAGGAACTTCTTATTGTTGTGGCCAATCATCTTGGCAAACATGACAAGTCTACGACCTTCGCTTTCGAGCTGCACCAAAACCCAGGTGTTGGGTTTGATGTCTTCCATATTGGGAGCTTCTTGTAAACAGTGGCTGAGAATTAGTTCAGTCGGTGAAGTTTCTTCTTCCGAGTCGCTGTAAACTTGTTCATATCTCAATTTCACATTCGCATTTGAACCACAGTTGGAGAGCTTTTTGAAGTTATTGCCGCAGATATATATGTGTTGTTTAACTTTTTAAAAAAATGATACTTTTGTATTCCTTTTAAGTCATTGACATTTGCCCAACGTTCATCAAGAAAAATGCTTGTCTCATGAACTTCTTCCTTTGAAACAAATAGTGGGTTGATTTTTTTGGTCTCATTTTGGAGAAAAATTGAAGAAGTCGACGGCATTTCCAACAATAACGCGTCTTGACTTTACGGCATTCTATACCAGTCTTTTACACTGACTTCCAATAGCGTCAACGGCTCTTTTTCCATGTCCGCTGCAAATATATTCAACTCCACGGATTTCACGCCTAGGTCGTCGGCTAGATGGTATAAATTGTAGACCGTATATTTGCTCCTAAATTGAGAGGAACAATTATCTGAGAAGATGTGCAAAATTTCAATGTCGTGATCACATTTTAAATCAGTGACAATCCGCTTCAAAAATAACCAAACAGATTGTTTCGAATGTGAAAGATCATCACTTATTACCACATACGATTTTTTTCATCCTTAAGCCAAACACAGCATGTAAAGATAGTCACTGGTTGTGCTGCCAATGAGCACTTTGAATTTCATCTTGAGATACGAAGCTATAATTTTCAGCAAAATCCATTTCCAATACGGCTGTTTTTCTTCCAAAGTCTTTTTCAGAAGTATGTTGATTGCCGCCTCTTCACAAAAAAATGTAGTTTGAACTTCTCAAGTGACTTATTCAGCGTTTCCACTGCCTCCTCTATTGTGGTTGCCTGTTCATAGACTTGTAATGTCTCCTTCTTCTGCCATTTTTTCCATTTAATCATCTTAGAATAGTCCCCACAATTCATCATTGACTTCACGTCATGCTTACATTTCAACGCTTTTCATGCATTTCTCATTTTCTATTCCGCAGCACATATTTTCCAGCAATGCTTGGAAGTAATTTTCTTTAAGTTCATGTACGGCGAGAGGGCTTCTAACAAAAACAAGAAATTGGCATGTTTTGCGCAGACACAAACGTTGTGAGGTGTTTCTGTCACTGGTACTACGTGTGGAGGTCTCAATTCATAGAATTTTGACTTTGAACTGAAATCGCGATGTTATCCTCCTTGAAGAGTTCAAACGCTTCTGATATGTTCATCAGCATGAACCTTTTTTGCTTTTGTACCCGTTTCCCATTAATTTTATATGATTTGTAATCTCTTTTTCCGGGCGCCTGCCAACTTATATTATCACTTTCATAAAAATTAATAATATTTGTACGGTCTTCTCTGAAAGAGCCCGTGACAATCTTTGGTGCACAGTTGCTTTTTCTGAATTCCGGAAAAACATCCTGAATTAATTGACGCACAACAGCTTTTTTTAGTTGGGGCTCACAGGCAAGGATTTGCGTGTTTTTAGCAATGCCTTCCAAAAAGTTTTGCGCGACGAATACGACCCTAATGGTGAAACCACACTCGCAGACCCCTGACCTCCTCCCCTGTCTTGCTCCTTTCTTTTTGCTCTCTCTCTCCAAAACCGCATATATTTGGCATGATCTTCCCTTCTTTTCTTCAGTTTGTCAGGTTCATTATTTAATTCCTGTTTTAACTTTTGCCGGTAATTTTTTTTTGTCCCTGCCCCTTTTTAAGTGCTCTTCCCATTTTTTTTGAGTTTGTTCTCTCTGCATTTTTCATTCTGTCTTTAGAACTTGTTGCTCTCTCTATTTCTAAAACATACAGGGATGCTTTAAGCACAATAAAGACGTAAAGAAAAAATAATAAAAATAAATAATAGCCCTGTTCTAAATGCAAATCCTGACCTGACAAAATGTGACGTCCGTGACATGTGAGGTCCGTGACACCGATTTCTCAAAAATACTACTTTACAAATTAAATGGCCAGCAGATTCGTATATAGAATCAAAAAAAATTGTTTTATTTATAAAGACTGTAGGAATAAGATTTGTTTTCAATGAAGTAAATTAACTTTTCAACCTTTTTCGTCACGGACCTCACACCTTGAACCTACCAACTTCCCCGTAACAATTATTCAATAACATACTTACCAATATTTTCATAAATAATTGCAGCCAAAAAGGAAATGTGACTGCTTCACTAGCGTTTGTTTTTGTTTACTTTGCGGCGTTCCCGCCTAAGTTACAATGCATCCAACATGACATAAGTGATATCACGTTCGCGCTTCAATTCAAAACGCCTGAACAATACCAATAGTAAAATGCACAATTTTGACTTAAAAAAAACTTTTGGATTATGAAACTTCAATTGTTAGTTTCCTTACTTCCTTCGTTAAATTTTCAATTGGGTTAATTTAATTTTTTTACAAAATTTCTCGTGTTACATGGAATGCCTGTGTTACGACAGCTACGTTAAAAGTACTGTACTTTATTTTTAATTATAAGAAACGCGTATGTTCACATTATAAGGTACAAAAATGAGAAAATTAATTAATACATCGGACTATAATACTAAACCAATGCTTGTTAGATGGTTTTAAATTGGACCCTGATTGTATATAATTTTTATTACCGTTTGAAGAAATCCCAAAGATTTTTACGTCATGACTCCAGACTTTAGACCCGCCCAACTTCTCTTTAGCTAACTTGATTAACTGATATCACGCATTAGTTAGGTGCTCACTAATCGACATCCCAGTATTTTTGAGAAGTTTTTTCTGTGAGAACATTTACGAACGTATGCGGTATCATACAAATTTTACAAGTATTGGACGTTGGGTTGCTATAGTTTTTACCAATACGATGAGATCTATCTATATCGCTTAAAGTCAACACTATTTTTAATTTTTCTTTAATAATCGATAATATTATCTGGTCAGTGTTACTTCCTACGAATGCTTAAATCCGAAAAAAAAAAATAACTCCGCGTGTACTGCTCCAACTCCTCACTTCAAATATCTATGTCATTTAGTTTTTCAAATAAGTTTTTAGTTTCTTAGTCTAAATTGTTGACTATAGGTAACATTATTGATTTTATCTTTGATAGTTTTTAAGATAGCATCTATTCGAGCATCAAATTTTTATATATTTTTAATAGTCTCATGTGATGCAGAATTTAATTCTATTGAGTTTTTTATTTAAAATGATTTGTGAAGCAGGAATTTAAGATTTTATGATTTGCCATTGGTTTTCCTATGGTCCTACCATTCACCACCATGTATTTATTTATTTATTTAACGGGCAGGCATAAATTCTAGATACAATAGATACAATATTAGAAATTAAACTATTTCATAATACAACTCTACTTAATATTAATACTAAAAATAAAAATTAAAATCAGAGTCAGCAATAAAGAGACAAAGAGTGTGTTTAATTATTGCACTCAAAATGAAATACATTTACATTCTTAAAGGTAGATAAGTTTAAAACCAAAAAATTGAAAAACCAAAACAAAAAATTTAAAATAAGAACACCGCAATACATTTAATATTTAATATTAGAACACAGAATAAACATAGTTACTCACAAACTAATGCATGTATTCGTTTTTATAGTTTGCTAAGGTGAGAGAAAACAAACATCTCCAGAAGCATTGGCTGCATTGAAAGATCGAGGAAAAAACTATTGTATAGATAATTTCTTCTATAAAAGGATTTTGCAAAAGATGTGTTGAGCGAGTACTGATATTTGGCACATGCAGTATTATCTTACTTAATAAATCAGGGCAATCAACATGTGAATTAAATATTTTGTATAGAAATACTAGATCTAAGTACGTTCTACGATTCTTTAAGTTTGACAAATTTAAGTTCTTGGCAAGAGATGAAGATGTACTTGTTGGAAGATGTTGATCTAATTTATATGCTAGAACTCTTAGAAATTTCTTCTGAATATTTTCAATTCTATTAATATGACAAACATAATGTGGCGACCAAACGGGGAACAGTATTCTAATGAGGGGCGAATTAGAGTTGTAAATAAATATTTGAGGACATGTGGACTTTGAAAGTCTTTAGTGAAACGAAAATAAAGCCCAACTGTCGATTACATCTTTTTATTAATGTATCAATGTGCACAGTAAAATCTAATTTGGAATCAAAATATATACCAAGATCTTTGATTGTATTTACACGAGAGAGACGTTTTCCTTGAATAAAATAATCATGTAATATAGGAGCATGTATTCTATAGTAGGTAAGAATGTTACATTTTTTTAATATTAAGTTCTATACGATTTTCAGTACACCAGTTCTCTATGTAATTAATAAATAACTGAAGATTTTGAGAATCTGCAACTGAAGATATCTTGACAAATAACTTGATATCATCTGCAAAAAGTAAATGTCTAACAGAGGTTTGGAGTTTATTATTTAATGAATTTATGTTTAAAGAAAGGTCATTTATAAATATAAGAAAAAGGAATGGTCCTAATAGAGATCCTTGAGGTACTCCTGATGTGACATAAATAGGTTTGGAAAAATTGTACTGAACTTTTACATTTTGTATACGGTTTGACAAATAACTTTTACACCAATCTAGCAATGCACTACAAATGTCATAACATTTAAGCTTAGCTATAAGATGATTATGACTAACCTTATCAAAAGCTTTGCAAAATCTAAATATAATGTATCTACTTGACCCAAATCATCAAAGGAATTTAAAATGTAATTTTAAAAACTAGCAAATTGCTTAAAGTGCTTCTGCCTGAAGTAAAACCATGTTGATCAAAACTAATTACCTGCTTAAATTGAGGTCTAATAACATCTAGCACTAAAGATTCAAACGTTTTAGCAATGGAAGATTGGATGGTGATGGGACGGTAATTTTTATGTCACTCTTTGAACCAGATTTGTGAAGAGGATAATATAACTAATTTTTAAATCATCAGGGTAGATACCATATAATAAAGACTTATTGAATATTATATAAAAAGGAAAAGAGAGAGAAGTAGCACACTGTTTCAAAAACTTGGGTGGAAGACCATCCAGACCTGGTCCTTTTTTACATCTAAGGAAGACAATTTTTTGTTATTGATTCAACAGATATTGCCAAGACACAAGTTTATTTCCATATTATAATGTACATTAGTATTTGTCAAAGGATTAAAAACATTACTAAAGTGATCTGCAAACAAATTACCAGATTCAGATGGAGAATTTACTTCATTTTCATTTAAGAACATTTTATCGGGAAAGTAGGATTTATCTTGCGGTACGCATTTACATGATTCCAAAAATTTTTGATATTACATATAATAGAATTTTCCACATTTTTTATATGTAATTTGTAGTCACGTCTTGATATTGAATTACATTTAGCTCTAAGAATCGAAAAATAGTTATAGTCATCGTCCGATAAGGATATTTTATATCTTAAATGTGCTAATTTTTTTTAGTTACAAGTTTTTTTTAGCTCATTGCTGAACCAAACGGGATAATTGTGATTTATCTTGATAAATTTTATGAGAACAATTAAATCTAAAATATAATTTAAAATGCTTATAAATAATTTATAAGCTTCATTGACACTAAACAACATACAGAGTGGGGCACTACCAACGAATTATTCTATAGCATAAAAACGACAAATAATGTTAGAAATTTTAAGGAATACATATGTCAAGATTATTTGAAACCATATTTTAAAAATATTTTCGATTGTACAGGGTGTTCTAGAAACAAGTGCCATATCAAAGTTGGGTTATTTTAAATGGATCACCCTGTATTTTTTTTTTATTTTTGAATTTTACGATAAAACTAATGTATGTTCTTTAACATGTCCCTATACCTACTTACTTCCGTTTCTGGGATAAATCGATTTTACCTGATTTGCAAACCCTCCAAAAAATGCAATAACTTCAAGACTAAATAGAACAAGCAACTTTGGTTTACACCACCTTACTAAGAGCCTTCAACATCTTTTTGCCATATTTACTAGTATGTTATGATATACAGGGTGTTTTTAATACTACCGCATAAGACTAACGACTTCAAACTTAAATAACTTGCTTAACTTAAATGGAACACCCTACATTTCTGTAGCTTGTTGAAAGTTGGAACTAATTACCTTTAGTCGGTATTAGGGTTACCAACCCCTAACTCTGATAGTTTTCGAGATATTATAAAATTTGATAGTTTAACAATTTACGATGTACTGGTGTCTAAGTTACCTGTGAAATATCCCTAATATGGACATTATCTTGCAACTTTCAGTTTTAATATTTACCTTAAAAACATAAATTTTTTCAGAAAAAATAAACACTAATGTGAGTAGAATGAGGGCACCTTCAAACCCCTGTGGCTATAATTAGGCAAAGCCTAATTAGGCTAACAGCCTCTCACCTACCTCTCACCTCATCAGGCAGTTCCCTAATTAGGCCTCTCACCTCATTAGGCTGTTGTTGTCAACAGGCTGTTGACGCAGGCATTCTATTTAATTACTTGTTTTGTTTTTGAAGACGTCAATGGAAAATACGGCCTCTCACCTCATTAGGCTGTTGTTGTTGAAGTTGATTCCCATCATGGCGGATGTTCACGGCGATTAATCCAACAGGCGTCCCATCATGGCGGATGTTTCGGCGGTCGATTTGAATTTCCAACATGGCGTCCCATCATGGCGTCCTAAAGTTTTTTATGTATTTAAAAACTTGGTTGAGATTCGAACTTGCAACCATTGCATTACCGAGCCAAGGCTTTAACCACTAGGCTACGGCGACAATTGAAAGATGGAGTTTGAAGTTTGTATATAGCTGTAAAGGTTGATTAAGATGAATTAATGATGGTGTAAAATGTAGGATAAGACCTGTTGATTAAAAAGTTGAATAAGGATAAAAAAATATAAAACATTTTTTTTTATCTATATTTCTTATATACTTATTAAAAAAAAAAATATAAATTTTATATACCCTTTTTTTTGACGTATGATTGATCATTTAATAAACAAGATGAAAAAGGATAAAAAACATATATTTATCACTCTCATACTTTTATAAACTAGAAAACAAACAAGAAAAACAATTACCTAACGCGATTCAATATGGCTGTCAAACAAACATTTACTTTATTAATTACATTAAACAGGGCTTTAACAAGACTTATAATTTATGGCTGATTAAAAAATTTTAAATACTAGTTCAAAACCATTAACGATTGATACACAAACTTTTGTAAACAGATGACACCATTTTGACATGGTGACTTATGATTTAATAAACAAGATGAAAAAGGATAAAAAACATACATTTTTCTTTCTCATACTTTTATAAACTAGAAAACAAACACGAAAAACAATTACCTAAAGCGATTCAATATGGCTGTCAAACCAACATTTTTCTTTATTAATTACATTAACCAGGGCTTTAACAAGTACTTTTAAATTTATGGCTGATTAAAAAAATTTTAACATACTGAGGTTCGAACCATTAACGATTGATACACAAACTTTTGTAAACAGATGACACCATTTTGACATGGTGACTTATGATTTTAAAACATACCTGTTCAACATGTTAATTACATTAACCATGGCTTTAACAACTAGTTTTGAATTTACATTTGATTAAAAAAACTTTAACATACCGAGGTTCGAACCATTAACGTTTGATACACCACCACATATTTAACAACTAGTTTTTAACTTTACATTTGATTAAAAAAACTTTAACACTTCAGGGTTCGAACCATTAACGTTTGATACACCACCACATATTTAACAAGTAGTTTTTAAAAAAAACTAACATACCGAGGTTCGAACCATTAACGTTTGATACACCACTACGTATTTAACAACTACTTTTAAATTTACAGCTGATTAAAAAAACTTTAACATACTGAGGTTCGAACCATTAACGTTTAAACCAGCACTACGTATTTAACAAGTAGTTTTAAAAAAACTTTAACATACCGAGGTTCGAACCATTAACGTTTGATACACGTATGTGTTAAGGAAAATAAAAAACAACAAGGAGGATAAAATTTTATTTGCATCTCTGTTACACAACACATTTACAAGTACCAATAACATATATTTTTAATTGGAAGAATAAAGAAAGCAGGAAACAAATTTTATTTCTCTCTCTGTTTCACACACAATATAAAATTATTTTACAAAAATATGAAACATTACAACTTCAGAGTTCCATCTATGAATGGCACACCTCATCTAGCATTCGTTTACCAGTTTGAGAACCATTTTACGATGTCACCAAAAATTTTCTTTCTGCAAACGTAGAGTTATTCCTCTCCAACATCTGTAATTTGAAATAAAAAATAAAACCACAAACATTTTAAAAAAGTATTAACAAGAATCAATTTAACAACAAAATTTAATACTCAAAAGTTGAGAACTATTCATTAAAAATACGTGAATTGAAAACAATTCATTTTTAAAAGATTAAAATTAATAATAATACTCACCTGTTTCGATTTTCGATAGACATACCAATTTTAATGATATGGAAAGATCTACATTTAAAACAATATTTCAAGCTGTTTATATAGGTATACAAACCCACTAATGGATTTGTTTACGGAATATCTCTATTGTGTGAAAGTTAAAAACAACTTTTCCGTCACTCAATTAAGGCGATTGTTAAAAAACCAAAAATGTAATCATTCAAAATACCTAATATAATGTAACCAACGCATTTGCCCCAACTTGCTTGACAAGATAATCAATTAAAAACTTTATTGTACAAAAATTCGTTTGATATGCAAAACTCTGTTTTAAAGGATTGCCTAACAAACAAATTTAACAAACGTATTTGATTTTAAATGAAACTACTGACTCTCTTAAAGATTAAAAATTCATCTCTCCACACAATCTGCAGAGGGTAAACATAAGTCTGCGATTGTCTTTCAAAATGAACCAAAATATTTACCATATGTTAGTTCGTAAATTATAAAAAACGTTATTGAAATCCCAACTCAATAATAAGTTGTAGGTTTCTATAGCTTCTAAATGATTAACTGTGTCATCCATTATTTTATTTATGTAATTAAAATCTGTAATAAGTACTTCCTACAGCTTCTAATAAGATGTACAATAAAATTATTATTTCAGTTTCTTATTTATAATTTATTTAAATAATCGATGTTTTATCGACAATTCAAGTTTATTGACAACTTAACTTATATTGCGAATATTATTTAAAAACAACACCAAATAAAATATTTATTAAATCAATTTTTTTAACATGAGATCAACATGTTGTGGAGTCTGTATTCTTTTATACTTTTACAATGTTTGTGTTCCTGTAGTATCGTTTAATTTTCTCAACGTTTTAGTTTTATTCAGAATTTTTAAATGAAACTACTAATTCTTTTAAAGATTAAAAAATTCATCTTTTCATCTCACAAATACAGATGCAATTAAAAATAAGTTTTCGTAAGATAAAAATAAATAAAATAATTGCAAAATTGTCTTATAAGGTTAAACTATTTTAATGGATGAAAAATTCAAGGAGAATATTACATTACAAGATTTAGTTAATAAATTTCCACATTTTGTATCCCTCACAATAAAAATTATATGGAATCTCACTCTGTAGCTCTAAACCTACAGTAAATCGGGTAAACCATATAGGTGGTTAATAGATAAAATAAAAAAAAAACAAAAACTTTGAAAAAACACAAACGTTTTAAATGAATTAAATTAAACAAAATACAATATGATAAAATTAAATTAAAGAATGCACTTTTCTACTATTAAAAATTTGTTGAAAGCAATTAAGCCATAAGGACTTTTAATGTCTCGCTGGTGAAACTGACATTACAACTTTCCCAAAATTGCATACTATTAAATTAAAAATAAAAACCAATTATTTCTTAACTCATCTGACTTCACAAAATTACAATCTTCACCATTCAATAAATTTAATTTACTAACTTCCAAAATCATTTATGAAACTCAAGGAACATTTAGTTTCTTTAATGTATATTCTACAAACATCAAAATCTCAAATCCAAAATTCCAAATTTATACTCTTTACCTAAAATACATAAAACCAACCATCCTATTAGACCAATAGTTAATTACAAATCTTCACCAACATACTTTATTTCTAAATTTCTATCCCGCGTTATATCAAAAGAAATTAATTTCAAACCATCTTATTCTATCAAAAAAAATACAATTAAATTAGTAGAAAATTTGCCTAAACCGAGAATCATTCTAAGGAAGAGTGTAAGACGTTTACAAAAAAACATTTTATTATTACTGTAGTGGTTCTAACAAAAATCAAAAGAAACATTACAACGATAACGCATAAGATTCTTTTGTAACATGTAGGCGAACACATAACAATGATGCTAAGTATCTCGAGATGTACACGTTTGACAAATGCAATTTATCACATTGAAATTTTTGAATTATACATTAAACATCATAGTCTTCAAACTTTATTCACAATGCAAGAGTTTATATTGAATAAAGTAAAAGATGTTAACTCCCATAATCTGAACCTTGAATGATTCTGTAATGATGTTCAATCAGCTTCAGATGACGAATATAAAAATTTGAAGGAAGCAATTAAATATGTTTTAAGATATACTAAAAACTTATTGTTACACGACCTGTACTATACTTACTAATTTTCTAATTGATGAAATTAAAAATACGACTTCGTGAATAATCAAAATATACATATTTTATATTTATATTAACGTGAATGTAAATAAAGTATTTCCAATATAGATCATACGGGTCTTAATATTTTTTCAACGTGTATAGTTTAGTTTTATGTGGTTAATGTAATTAACATGTTGAACAGGTATGTTTTTAAAATCATACGTCATAGAAAATGGTGTCATCTGTTTACAAGAAATCAACCAATGATTATATACCTGTTATCGAAAAAAGATCTTAGGTAAAAACTATTCAAGTGTATTTATGCAAAAACAGTCTTATTAGTTTAAACAATTTAAATTTTTGTACAAACTTATACACAATGATTACACAAAAATCAATTTCACATCTTAATAGTTTACAAAATTATTAATTACCTATTTTTGATTTCAAATATTTCCATCATACCGGATGTTTGGTAATACATTGAGTATACATGACAACTATTTAATTTTTTAAATTTTATTTTACTGTTCAAAATAAACTTTACATTTATTTCTAGAACAGTTCACTCCATTGCAAGTAGGTAATTAAAATCAATTAAGATGTAGTGAAAAAAAAACTAATACAGTGAATATACAATCACATCAAATTACAATTTTTAATTCTCTTTTGTTTTAAAATCTTGGAAGAAATTCGAACTTCACTGAGTCTGTATAACAAATTTGAATAAAATGTTTTAAATGAAACTAGTAATTTTTATGAAACAACTGATCACAGATTCTTTAAATATTTAAAACTAAATTCAGACTATTTTTACTCAAAATGTGATAAATAATGAGTAATAAATAAAAAACATTCCATATCTGATACTTAAACTGTTTGTATTACAAATTTCAATTATTTAAAACGTCTTAGGATTTATTCTTTACTTTTGTGTTACAAACTTTACATAAAAAACGACGTCTTGATTTTTTGGAGATTTTAGATACCAATTATTTCTCTAAACAAAAAAAATCAAGACGTCGTTTTTACTGTAAAGTTTGTAACACAAAAATAAAGAACAAATCCTAAGACTTTATTATTGAGTTGGGATTTCAATAACGTTTTTTATAATTTACGAACTAACATATGGTAAATATTTTGGTTCATTTTGAAAGACAATCGCAGACTTATGTTTACCCTCTGCAGATTGTGTGGAGAGATGAATTTTTAATCTTTAAGAGAGTCAGTAGTTTCATTCAAAATCAAATACGTTTGTTAAATTTGTTTGTTAGGCAATCCTTTAAAACAGAGTTTTGCATATCAAACGAATTTTTGTACAATAAAGTTTTTAATTGATTATCTTGTCAAGCAAGTTGGGGCAAATGCGTTGGTTACATTATATTAGGTATTTTGAATGATTACATTTTTGGTTTTTTTAACAATCGCCTTAATTGAGTGACGGAAAAGTTGTTTTTAACTTTCACACAATAGAGATATTCCGTAAACAAATCCATTAGTGGGGTTTGTATACCTATATAAACAGCTTGAAATATTGTTTTAAATGTAGATCTTTCCATATCATTAAAATTGGTATGTCTATCGAAAATCGAAACAGGTGAGTATTATTATTAATTTTAATCTTTTAAAAATGAATTGTTTTCAATTCACGTATTTTTAATGAATAGTTCTCAACTTTTTGAGTATTAAATTTTGTTGTTAAATTGATTCTTGTTAATACTTTTTTAAAATGTTTGTGGTTTTTATTTTTTTATTTCAAATTACAGATATTGGAGAGGAATAACTCTACGTTTGCAGAAAGAAAATTTTTGGTGACATCGTAAAATGGTTCTCAAACTGGTAAACGAATGATGGATATGGTGTGCCATTCATAGATAGAACTCTGAAGTTGTAATGTTTCATATTTTTGTAAAATAATTTTATATTGTGTGTGAAACAGAGAGAGAAATGAAATTTGTTGCCTGCTTTCTTTATTCTTCCAATTAAAAATATATGTTATTGGTACTTGTAAAATGTGTTGTGTAACAGAGATGCAAATAAAATTTTATCCTCCTTGTTGTTTTTTTATTTTCCTTAACACATACGTGTATCAAACGTTAATGGTTCGAACCTCGGTATGTTAAAGTTTTTTTTTAAAACTACTTGTTAAATACGTAGTGCTGGTTTAAACGTTAATGGTTCGAACCTCAGTATGTTGTAGTTTTTTTAATCAGCTGTAAATTTAAAAGTAGTTGTTAAATACGTAGTGGTATATCAAACGTTAATGGTTCGAACTTCGGTATGTTAGTTTTTTTTAAAACTACTTGTTAAATATGTGGTGGTGTATCAAACGTTAATGGTTCGAACCCTGAAGTGTTAAAGTTTTTTTTAATCAAATGTAAAGTTAAAAACTAGTTGTTAAATATGTGGTGGTGTATCAAACGTTAATGGTTCGAACCTCGGTATGTTAAAAGTTTTTTAATCAAATGTAAATTCAAAACTAGTTGTTAAATACATGGTTAATGTAATTAACATGTTGAACAGGTATGTTTTTAAAATCATAGGTCACCATGTCAAAATGGTGTCATCTGTTTACAAAAGTTTGTGTATCAATCGTTAATGGTTCGAACCTCAGTATGTTAAAATTTTTTTAAATCATCCATAAATTTAAAAGTACTTGTTAAAGCCCTGGTTAATGTAATTAATAAAGAAAAATGTTGGTTTGACAGCCATATTGAATCGCTTTAGGTAATTGTTTTTCGTGTTTGTTTTCTAGTTTATAAAAGTATGAGAAAGAAAAATGTACATGTTTTTATCCTTTTTCATCTTGTTTATTAAATCATAAGTCACCATGTCAAAATGGTGTCATCTGTTTACAAAGTTTGTGTATCAATCGTTAATGGTTCGAACCTCAGTATGTTAAAATTTTTTTTAATCAGCCATAAATTTAAAAGTACTTGTTAAAGCCCTGGTTAATGTAATTAATAAAGAAAAATGTTGGTTTGACAGCCATATTGAATCGCTTTAGGTAATTGTTTTTCGTGTTTGTTTCTAGTTTATAAAGTATGAGAGTGATAAATATGTTTTTATCCTTTTTCATCTTGTTTATTAAATGTTTATCCTTATTCAACTTTTTAATCAACAGGTCTTATCCTACATTTTACACCATCATTAATTCATCTTAATCAACCTTTACAGCTATATACAAACTTCAAACTCCATCTTTCAATTGTCGCCGTAGCCTAGTGGTTAAAGCCTTGGCTCGGTAATGCAATGGTTGCAAGTTCGAATCTCAACCAAGTTTTTTAAATACATAAAAAACTTTAGGACGCCATGATGGGACGCCATGTTGGAAATTCAAATCGACCGCCGAAACATCCGCCATGATGGGACGCCATGTGCAAATTCAAATCGACCGCCGAAACATCCGCCATGATGGGACGCCATGTTGGGAATCAACTTCAACAACTTAACAGCCTAATGAGGTGAGAGGACTGTATTTTCCATTGACGTCTTCAAAAACAAAAACAAGTAATTAAATAGAATGCCTGCGTCAACAGCCTGTTGACAACAACAGCCTAATGAGTGAGAGGCCTAATTAGGGAACTGCCTGATGAGGTGAGAGGTAGGTGAGAGGTTGTTAGCCTAATTAGGACTTTGCCTAATTATAGCCGCAGGGTTTTGAAGGTGCCCTCATTCTACTAAATGATGCTTATGACTAGTATCCCGAGCTCTAAGAGTGGGGTCGAACTACTTACACCGGTCACAATTTACTAATGTTTAACAACAGCAACTGTTATTTTGTACTTCAAAATCGAAACACACTGTAAAGATCGACAAACTTTAACTTGTTAACTAAGAATGTAATACAAATCGCTCTAATAGTAGTACGATAATTTCGAAACCATTATTTTTAGAATTTTTTTAACAAAAGTTACGAATGTTTACAGTGTCATCGATTTTTGCTGAAATAATTAGGGGTTGCTTTTGTTAATGACAGGATAGGCGTGGATTCCACTGACACTTAAGAGCCCGCATAAGTCATGAGCACATTTCGGTTATTTTGTTTAAAAAATTTTTTAAGGTTAATATTTAAAGCGGATTACCTATACATTAAAAAATGTTTGCTAGATAATGTTCATTTTACTGATATCTCACAGGTAACTTTAATTCAGTAAGATTGCAAATTGTTAAACTCCCCAAATTTTAAAATATCTCGAAAATATCAGAGTTAGAGGTTGGTAACTCTAACCACCAATTGAAAGGTAACTAGTTCCTGATACCAACAGGCTACAGAAATACAGGGTGTTGCATTTAAGTTAAGCAAGTTATTTAAGTTTTAAGTCGTTAGGTTATGCGTATTTAAAACCTCTGTACATCATAAATATAATAGTAAATATTGCAAAAGGGATGTTGAAGGTTCTTAGTATGGTGATGTAAAACAAAATTGCTTGTTCTTATTTATCTTGAAGTTATGGCATTTTTGAGAGGGTCTGCAAATCTGGTAAAATCGATTTATCTCAGATACAGGATGTCAGTGGTATAGAACGTGTTAAAAAACATACATTACTTTTTATCCTACAATTCAAAATAGAAAAAATACCCGCAGGATTTCCCATTTAAAATAACCCAACTTTGATATAGTACGTGTTTCTGAGAGCCCCTGTACAATCGAAAATATTTTTAAAATGTGGTTTCAAATAATCTCGATATATGTATGCCTTAAGATTTCTTTACATTATTTGTCGTTTTAGTGCTACAGAACAATTCGTTGGTAGTGGTAGTGTCGAAAATACAACCCTTTGCAAAAATTTACAATAATAACATATAACAAAACAAAATCATTTAATTACGTAATGCATGGAAACTTTATTTCTACCTTTTCCAAACATGGCATGCAACCACCTCAAAATATTCATTTGTATTTCTTTTTGGGCAGATCCTTGAAACATATTCTTAGATACTTCTATAAAAACACAAGTATTAGTTGTTATATTATAGATAACTGCAAGCAAAGTACTCTACAACTTTGTTACTGTTAGAAAAAAAATTTACAAAAATTATTTTTCAATATTAATAAAATGTGAGATAGTCTGTGTATTTTTTGGTTGAGCATATGATTTTACATCCGATGGTAAACTTTAACTAATAAATAATGTTCTACACACAAAATATATAGAAAGTGCGAATTACTTGCAACGTTGATTATAAAACATTGTTATAATAAATGCTAACGTCATATACACTAATAATTACTAAAAATACATATAAAAATATCAGTCGTGTTTGGAAACAAAAAAACAGTTAATTTCAATTGAAACTTTTGAATTTAGTAATTATTTCCGTTCAAATTAAATTTTTTTTGCAAACTAATTTTTTTCATATATAATTACAATGACAACTATGAGATTTATTAAAAACAATTTTGGGAGCAAATTTTTTAAAACCCGTTTATAAATCTACGTTAAAAATTCTAAAAACTAAGTTCTTTCGCTTTTAAGAAATCAATAGAAATATTTTTAAAAGTAAACAGAGCGTACTTATAATAAAATAATGTCCAAAATTATGGATTCTTGCAATTAAAAATTATCCTGGAAAATTTGTAGTACTGTATACTATAAGTTCTCTATTTTTCAAATTTTGATATAAAGTGATTGAAAAATTCAGAGTAACCAATTTCTGTTGTCAAACGAGTGTACAGAAAAAACTTACGTGTTATAAGTTCATTCAATTTAAATTTTTGGAATGACTCTTTTTGCCTTTCTACTTTGGAAACTACATGACGTTCCTCAAAATTGATTGGTAATTAGTTTTTGGGCTGAACGAAAGATAAACTCATATATGCTATTGCCGCCTATCTAGGATATTTCCCTAACCTGTAAACATAAATAAATTTTAATTTGTTAGTTAAAAGTGGATCTTTTTAAGAAAGTGTTAACTGGTTGCAGATATTACAGTAATAAACATATTTTTTATTTACAATTAGTTAGCAACATACAGGTTTTGAACCCGTAAAAGTTGGAAAGTTAGAGATTTCAAGAATACATTGAAAAGGTTAAAACACGAGTCAGTAATGACTAACAATCGGTCCAAAATAGTCACTTTCCAACCTATCTTGGCGCCACTGTCGTATAAACTACACGTTCATGAAAATACTTCCCACTACAATTGCTGACATTTGACAGTTCAAAACTGATTTTATAGGTTACACTTACTAGATGTATTTTTGATTTTATAATAATAAAGATATGGTTTGTACAAGTATTACACAATTTTGGACAAAAAGAACACTCTCAAGCAATTATATGAAGTATGTATGAATTTTGCTATTAATTTAATAAAAATATGCAAAACCCATATGTAAAGTGTGAAAACTCACCAAGCACAACTATTTCGTGCAGGTAGATTAAAGAAAACGGTATTCGTATTCTCCTAAAGTTCAACATGGAGTTACTCTTTTAATTTGGCTAGTGACATGTGGGGTACTGAGAAATGTTAATGACTAAGGCCATCTTCATACAGAGCTACTGAAAAGAAATTAAACAAGTTGGAACTCCCTTAATTAAGAACAGGTTGTTTTTGATTGTTTATCTTGGAAAATTAAAATTGAAACTGCCTGTCTGTGTGTCTGCTTGTGACTAGTAACTAACTGATTTCTAGGAATTACAAATTCGTACGATATCATTAGCTCCATGGGTGACGTTTTATTTAATTACACAGGAAGTGACTGGTTACTAATAGGTTTCTTTTCAGTATTTGTATGTGGGTGACCTAAGATTTTTTATTAATAGTAATATAGTGTTTTTAGTTTGATAAAATGACAACTAAAATAAAATCAAGAGATAACTCCTTTTTTAAATTGTGGTTTTCATACCCCATGTCTTGAACCATAAAAGAAAAAATTTTACGTGCTACGTTAAACATGGGCAAAATTAATTTGAGATTCAATTATAAACACAAATTAAGTATATATGTAGGTACTACTAAAGTTTACAAAAGCATAAACGACAGAACAACAGAACAGAAAAATAATAACAAAACACATAGTCTTGTAATAATAATTATTTACTAAAATAAATATTAACTGTAGAATTGTCGTGACTTTCGACGTGAAGGGAAATGCCTTGGTGCAAGTCTTCTTTGGAGACATGAAACTGTTGAGTTGATGGACCTGGAACAGATATGTCGGGCATATTTTCTACAGGTACAGAATCTTTAGTAGAAAGCATGTTCGCAATTTTTAATTGCCCATCTAAGGAACTGCTTACCTTCAGCCACCATACTCGACTTCCAACCTCCCATTTTTTTTTAAATTAAGGATATCTCCTCCACTATTAGCAATATAGTTGCCGCTGTGCGGCGAAAACAGTGGCCAGTGTATGTATTGTAACAGTTTTCTTGATATTTAAAAAAAGAAAAACCGCGCATAAGTACTAAAAGGAATTTGCTCCAGCAGCAGCTCTCAGGGTCGGTGGCATGCGGTAATAATTTTGGTGAGGTTGGTAGCGATACAATAATTGTCAAAAGAAACTAAATAAAATGGACGCCAGAATGTTTATTTGTGCGGGAGAAAAAAACATACAAAAATTACGGTAGGTGCATATTATTTGCGTGGTAGCGATTGATAAAAGCAATTTACACGTTAGAATCAGCTCAGCTACGATCGTTTGCCTTACCTCACAGTTTTGTAACAGTAAGTAGTTATAATCAAAATTTGATATCTTTGCTAACCTCGCACAATTAATTAAAATAAATGTAATAAAAGTAAATATGACCTTTAGTTGACAATCAACGGAGGGATTCCCTTTTCTCGGGACCTGGGCCTGATGTGTAGTGCACCGGCCAGAGCGATAAAGAAAGGCTCCAGGCACCACCTCGCCGAGATGGACCTCGGATTGCTTTGCCGTCGTTAGGGCCAAAGGTACGAACTCTCCCAATTCCGGGGACAGCCAGTGAACTAATTTAGATTCTTTTCTAACTGCAGGTAACTGAACGGCCCATAGGTTTTCCTTTTCGTTAGAATCAAGAATAAGGTAAAGAAGATAAAAATAAAGCCTAAAATATAAACATGTGGTCGGCCACTTCTGGGTGTATTAACACATACCTGTGATGGGGGCGGCTTGAGAAGGACATTAAAATACTATATATTATAGATACACGTACACAAATCATGTGAGAATTGAATAAAGAAATACTGAACCGCATTCGATTTCACAAATAATTTTAGTTGCAGGCTCAGGCGAAAGTTAAATGTAAAATGGCTATCGTGGCCTGACCAGGAAATAGAAGATAACAATGAATAGTGGGGAAAAGGGGCCGGGATCAAATTTGAATAATTATAAAAAAACGGAAATGATAATAAATTTGAATTTTGGTGCCAAAATGTTTTGTTTACATCGGGGATACATTATTATTCCCCTAGGTGTCGCTAAAATCGGAAACTAGAAATAAATATCAGTTTTAACTGTTACAATCCCCCTTTACTTCCAAAGCGAAAATTCCCCAAATTTTAAAGATAAGTTATATTTACACATCAAAGTAACACATGCATACGTTCGCAAAGAAATAATTCATAATCAATTGTTTAACCAACCATTCTTTTAAGAATGGTGAAAACGTGAGTAATAACTAATTATAAAACTTAACTCTAAGAATAATTTACAAAATAGGTAATTAGGGAAAAACTTTTCCAAATTACCTCAACTAAAACGTTAATTCTATCTGATCCGCAAGTGCGTACATATCAAAATTCCCAATTAACTAACGGTAAGAAATAATGATAATTATTTAGTCGAAACAACTGCTACAATAAATATATTTAACCAGTTGTACTGACTTGTAGAAATAACTGAAAATAATAAAACGCAACAATTATAATTATTTACAAGGAAATTTTTGGCGCTAAAACCAACCACAGGGAGCAGGTGAAGGAAATAATTCATAGTCCTGTTTAAGAAGAGAATCAAATAAATCCGCAAGCGAAGATAGTTAGTGGGTGAAGATAGGGGTTGGACATCGAGAGTCACAACTTAACGGTAGGCACCAACTAACTAATTAATGTTGTCTTTCCTTAATCCGAAACAAACGTAGTTACTAACCTTAATAGAAAGAGAACGAAGATTCTTTACAAAACAGAAATGCCATATTAAATCATGTTCCAACCAACTCGATTCTGTAGAATGCATAACGCCCTAACAAAACGTATAAATTTATGTACAGCTAAATGACTAATAACACCTAAATCTAGTAATATTAAAATAATTGTCTATGTCGGTAGTCTTATTCAAGATAATTGTCCTCCCTCAATTTCAGGTCTTGGACATGCCAATTCGTTTTATTTCCCTGCTGATCCTCCAGTTCATAGGTCCATAAGCCAGTTTTCTTGCTTATAGTGTAAGGCCCAATAAATTTTGGTGCAAGTTTGGCTGTGAAATTGGCAGCAGCATTGGACAACGCTTTGTTTCTGCGGTAAACTTCCTGACCTACTTGATATTGGACGGGTCTTCTTCGCAGATTGTAGTGATGCCTACTACGCTCTTGTTGTTGTTGTAGACGTTGCTGGACTTTGGTGAACAGCTCCTGGAAAGCTACTAGTCTCTGGTTTACTTTGGCATCAGAAAGCGTTGACTCTGTTTCGACCTCTTTAACCTGGTGATCGCAACCTCGACCAATGTATTCACGACCGAAATTGAGGAAGTATGGTGTGAAACCAGTAGTCTCATGCCTGGACGTTCTTATCGCACAAGCCACTGATGGAAGATAGTTTGCCCATTTGTTGTGATTATCCCGTACGTAGGCCGACAACATAGTCTTCACAATTCTATTAATTCTTTCCGTATGATCAGCACGAGGACAATACAAAGGGTAAAGATAACCTTGACTGAATATTTGTCCAGCAGGGCTTGAAATATATGACTTTTCATTTGCACACCATTGTCGCAATGTAAGTATTTAGGCACTCCATAGACCAGAAAGATACCTTCTTCAACATGCTGAGTAAGCGCTTTTGCAGTTGCACTTCTCAGGGGAATTAACACGACAAATTTAGAAAAATAATCTGTTACGGTCAATATCATGGTATGACCTTTTGATGAGCGTGGTAATGGTCCCATGAAATCCAAACTAATAATTTCCCAAGGAGACGAGGGGATGGGTTTGTTTCCCATTAGACCTGCAGGTGGGAGTTGTTCAACCTTAATTTCTTGACACGTTTTACAGCTCTTAACATAACGCGTAACGTCACTCTTCATTTTAGGCCAATAATAACCTTCATGGAGACGCCAATAGGTTTTAAAATACCAGGGTGACCGGACGTAGGGTGATCATGACAACGCTCAAGAATGTCCTTTCGTTTGTCTTTGGGCACTACTAATTTCCAGGTATTCTGTACACCATTGAGTTCGGGAATTTTAGATGGCACGTATTTATACAAGTCATTACCATCTACTCTCCATTTAGGGAAACGACGGGGTGCATTTATGATTTTAGCACGCATCTTATCCAACCATGGGTCAGTAGTATTGGGTATAGGGTCACAAACATAAGCATCTACAACAGGAACGGAGCGCGATAGAAAATCAGGGACTGCATGATCTTTTCCTTTACGATGAGTAATGGTGTAATTAAACGGCTGGAGACGGATAGCCCACCTGCCAAACGTCCCTGGGGGTCCTTTAGGCGATTCAACCATAATAACGAGTGATGGTCAGTAATTACCTCAAATCTCGTTCCATCCAAGTAATGCCTCAACTTTTCTACACTCCAGACCACTGCAAGACACTCTCTCTCCGTGGCTGAATAATTCCGTTCGGCTCTAGACAGCGATCGAGACAGGAAACAAATAACTTTCTCCCCTTCATCAGTTTGCTGAGTGAGTACAGCGCCTAACCCGTAACCTGAAGCATCACATTGCAGCGTGAATGTTTGTTGAAATCCGGACACGTTAGCAAAGGAGCTGTAACAAGAGATTCTTTTAATTCCATGAATGCTTTATCGCACTCATCTGTCCAAAGCCAAGTAACAGATTTTCTCGTCAAATTTACAAGTGGGCTACTAAAGATGAGAAATTGTTTACGAAACGCCGATATTACGACGCCATACCCAAAATCGCCGTACTTCGCCCACACTTGTTGGTATCGGAGTATTCAAGATAGACTGGACTTTATCAGGATCCACGCGCAACCCATCTTTATCGACAATGTAGCCTAAGTAACGTAATTGAGGACGACAAAATTTACATTTTCTTTATTTAAGGTCAACCCTGCTGTAGCCAGGGCTTCAAACACTTCCGTTAAGGTCTGAAGATGTTCCTCAAAGGTAGATGAAACAACAACAATATCATCTAAGTAAACAAGGACCTTCTCTTTTAATCTAGGACCAAGTGCGACGTCTATCAAACGTTGCCAGGTCGCAGGTGCGTTAGTAAGTCCAAATGGCATCCGTTTAAATTGGTAAAGTCCTCCGGGAACAGTAAAAGCAGTATACTCGCGACTGGAAGGAGCAACAGGAACTTGCCAGAAAGCAGATTTGATGTCCAGAGAACTTAGGTATCTCGCGTCTCTGAGCCGGTCCAAAATGTCTGCGATAATAGGCAATGGATACGAATCTTTCCTTGTAATAAGGTTTAATTTGCGGTAATCAACTACAAACCTATGCGTCCCATCTTTCTTTGGTACTAGTAGAACAGGGAAAGCCCACGGACTCTTGGAAGGTTCAATAATATCTTCAGTTAACATCTTTTTAATCTCTTCGTCGATGAGTTTTTGTTTTGCAGGGGAGACTCGATAATACCGCTGTTTTATTGGAGTTCCAGTAGTTTCGATCGTATGTTCAGCAACCTTTGCAACACCAAGTGTACTGCCCAATAAACGAAATCCTTTATCTAATACAGCATCAAGTCTTGTCTGCTGTTCAGTTGATAAATCTGTTTCAGAAACTACCTGTGGAACACTACTGAGACAAGAAACTTCGTCACGACCAAAATGCCAAACATTACGACGTAAATCTGGTACAATGTCCATCGCAATCCAGAAATCAGTACCTAAAATCAGTTTATGAGGTAAATCGGGAACTACCATCACTCTGAGAAGACGTTGTCTGTCTAATAGTCTGATGGGGACATGCACGACACCAACACACTCACAAATTCCCCCATCAGCAACAGTTACTTGAGAAGAAAATTTTTCTAAAGGCAAATTTAGACGAGATAATAACTTGAAGCCTTCTCGACCTACAATGGTACTGCTTGCACCCGAATCCAATAAGCCTAAAATGTTTACACCTAAAATGGATACCTTTAAATAAGGCCTTTGGTCACCCTCAGTTGATGCGATAACGAAATCTATAAGTACTTTGTGTTTTTCTAGGTTGGACGAAACAGCTGAAGGAATAGGGGTAACTGTTCGTCCCTTTAGTTCCCCTTCCCGGAGTTTTCCGACGGCTTTGTACAATTAGGACATTTCGAGACTGTATAACCTAACTTACCACAACGATAACAGAATTTAGTTCGGCTTTTACAACAAAATCGGTAAATATGTCCCTTTTCTTGACAATTCCAACAAATGACTGTATCCATAGTAGGCACTGATCCAGCACTGCCTTCAGAAGGAATTTGTATCGGCATTACTGAGGAAGTTTCATGTTTTGGTTTAAAAAGTGTCGCGAGTTAGACCTAGGAGATTCAAAAGCGAATTCAGATTCGGTAGTCTTTTGATTGCGACTACTTGGAGGTTCATACGAAGCCGCTCGCCTTTTCTTTGTTTCGAATTTCCGACAAGCAGTCTCTAATTCTTCGATGGAAGAAACAACAGGGATATCCATCGTGTACTCGGGTGCTAGATTAGAGACCAAGATATCTAGTTGAACGTCAGGAGGAATATTCCCATGCCTGCGAAACATCCCTGTCATACAAGAATAATAGTCCCTGAAACATTCAGTTCGGTCCTGAGTACGGCTTAATATTTGTTTAAACAACTCTTTACTGTAATCTGGATCAAGGTAATATTCCCTTAATAAATCTGATAGTTCTTTCCAATTGGTTGCACGATGTTTTATAGCACGGAACCAACTAAGAGCCTTTCCTTCGAATAAGTCCAGAGCGCTTGAAAATAATTCCTGCTCGGTTATATGTCTGGCTACCCGTAATTCTTCTACGCGTTCTAAAAACTGTTAATTGACAAATTACCATCACCTGAAAATTTTAATTTCCATTGATGTACTGGAGTGGAACGTGTAATCGATGACACCTTCTGATTTGGGCCAATCGTAGTAAATACAGTAGAATTTGCTGTAGGAGCACCAGTAACTTGATCTTCATCAGAACCTATATCCGATTGATATTCCTCTTCAAACACCTTACCACTTAAAAGGGAACTCGAATTAATCGCATCTACTGGGGATTTACTATTCAAAACATCTAACAAAATCAAAGTTTTTGAAACCAACTCATTACGAGTGACAGTCGGTGGAATTTGCGATGAAGAAGACTGTGTGTTTGCATCAACGTCAACAGGGGTGATAACTAACACAGCATCAGTTGCAATACGCTGAGATCTATATAAATAATGCAGAATCCTAGTTTTAAAGGTCGAAATTTTTTGATTCCTTAAGAGTATCAGTACTACTAGAAATAATGCCTTGAATTTCGGTAAGTTTAGTATGTATCGTTAACAGTTCACTATTTACATCCTCAACAGGGACCACAGATACTGAACCATCCTTTTGCAGACGCTGAAGGGAGGAAAACATGGACCGTAAGTCCTGTACATTGGAGTCACCTGGGTCAACGCCGCGAATTTTTTAGTTCATATTGTAATTCATCTTTCTTAAGATGATTTGCTCTCAAATCCATTATCAATTGCAATAATTAATATGAAGAAATTTAAAATATACATATATGTACATACACAAAGGAATAATTTTCAAAACTGACAATTAGTGATAACGTGACAACTACAAAGGGACGTTTAATTATACGCACTCAAATTACACTTTAAAACTTGGTTAAACCATTTACTTTGCTTTTAAATGAACGTATAGTGTTGTTACTTTAATAATTATTTAAATAATAATTATAAAACCCCCTCTAACCAAAAACGTTGGGCGCCAATTATGTAACAGTTTTCTTGATATTTAAAAAAGAAAAACCGCGCATAAGTACTAAAAGGAATTTGCTCCAGCAGCAGCTCTCAGGGTCGGTGGCATGCGGTAATAATTTTGGTGAGGTTGGTAGCGATACAATAATTGTCAAAAGAAACTAAATAAAATGGACGCCAGAATGTTTATTTGTGCGGGAGAAAAAACATACAAAAAATACGGTAGGTGCATATTATTTGCGTGGTAGCGATTGATAAAAGCAATTTACACGTTAGAATCAGCTCAGCTACGATCGTTTGCCTTACCTCACAGTTTTGTAACAGTAAGTAGTTATAATCAAAATTTGATATCTTTGCTAACCTCGCACAATTAATTAAAATAAATGTAATAAAAGTAAATATGACCTTTAGTTGACAATCAACGGAGGGATTCCCTTTTCTCGGGACCTGGACCTGATGTGTAGTGCACCGGCCAGAGCGATAAAGAAAGGCTCCAGGCACCACCTCGCCGAGATGGACCTCGGATTGCTTTGCCGTCGTTAGGGCCAAAGGTACGAACTCTCCCAATTCCGGGGACAGCCAGTGAACTAATTTAGATTCTTTTCTAACTGCAGGTAACTGAACGGCCCATAGGTTTTCCTTTTCGTTAGAATCAAGAATAAGGTAAAGAAGATAAAAATAAAGCCTAAAATATAAACATGTGGTCGGCCACTTCTGGGTGTATTAACACATACCTGTGATGGGGCGGCTTGAGAAGGACATTAAAAATACTATATATTATAGATACACGTACACAAATCATGTGAGAATTGAATAAAGAAATACTGAACCGCATTCGATTTCACAAATAATTTTAGTTGCAGGCTCAGGCGAAAGTTAAATGTAAAAATGGCTATCGTGGCCTGACCAGGAAATAGAAGATAACAATGAATAGTGGGGAAAAGGGGCCGGGATCAAATTTGAATAATTATAAAAAAACGGAAATGATAATAAATTTGAATTTTGGTGCCAAAATGTTTTGTTTACATCGGGGATACATTATTATTCCCCTAGGTGTCGCTAAAATCGGAAACTAGAAATAAATATCAGTTTTAACTGTTACAGTATTTACGTCACTTAGTTTTAAATAAGTTGCAATTTTTTAGGAAACTGCGCAATGGAGTTATGACCATATTGTTGTTTTTTCAATTTGCCGTATCTCATTTGCAAGAAGAATCGATCACCCTCAACATTATTACGTAGATTAATGTAAAGTTTAAGAATTGCAAGCCATTCAGCATCAATCACGACAAATGTTCTCGGCTGGTAGGTTTTTGTATTTGGAATCATGATGATAGCTCTTTCTTCTTGAAGGTTTATATCTCCTGTTTTCATTTTGAACAGCTCATCACTTCTGCATGCCCCTGAGATACCGATAACTAAAGCAGCCTAAAATATTGAAAAAATGAAAAGCCAAGAAATAAATACCTACGATTCATACTTTACATGGCAAAAACTCAAGCGGTGCGTTCTTTAAAAAAATCAATATTTTCCTTGGAAAATGTGCTTGATTTTTTAGGTTGATATCCCAGGTTTTGTTTTTTTAAATATGCTGTTAGTTTGCAATATTTCGAGATATCAACATTCTCCTTCAAATTAATAGTACTTTTGAGCATAGAGTACTGAGACCACATCGAGAAGGTTTTAGTTTTAGCCATATCACCAAAATAGGCTAACAGAACACTTTCGGAAGTGTAATTTTTCACCTCCTTCTTGGAGCACCAGTCGCGATGAAACCTTTATACGTTTTCGTATCGTAATTTGCTCTTCTCTGGTAGAAGATCTAATGTTAATTTTTTGCACGGATTGCCGCAGTTCCGGTAGGAGTACACTAATTTCACTATCCGGACATTTTGTTCAGTTGTATTAACTAAGCAAACGCAAATTTTATAAAAAAAATGACAATCGTACATCGCCTTCTAAATTTTGCCGAAATAAACGATAACATGATGATACATTTTATTAATTTTTAAATAGCTAATTGTGAATAAAGTAGTATACAAACCTCGGCAAAAGTTTCATTACTGTTTCTCTCGAAATAAGAATGGAATACTTTCCGCCTCGATATGTAATGTACTATAAAACACTTATTATTATATATTGCACGCAAGTGAAAGAATTTTCCAAATTATTGAATTTACTTACATCATTTTGCATTTGGTCAGCATTTGAAAGATAAGACTCTAATTCTTCCAAGTCTGACAATGTATTCACTGGCAGGTTTGGAACACAAATAAAAATTGATTGCCCATTTTCAATATTTTTATATTTACCACATAATTTTATATCTGTTTCCAAATTCAAGATTCTGTTGTTTAAGTTTATCAAAATGTTTTTGCTTTTAATAATCTGTTTCAAATACTCTACAATTATTACAATTAAAATTGTAAGTACACTAATTTCATGAACTTACTAATGATTGTTTTTAAATTTGTATCCTCACCATTTACAATGTTTTTCTGTATTAATTGTGAAACCTCACTGCAATTTTGATTGTAGGTAGACACATTTACAGTTATTATGAAACGTTCTTCATGTAGTTCTGCGCTATCAAAGGAAAGTTTAGCGACTCTGTTTTAAGATCCATCTGCTCAGAAGAAGCTACAATTACTAGCATGTGCTGGTTGAGAGACCACTATCTGTTTAGCTAAAGGAGTTTCTAGAAGCAAAATCAATAATACAGTGTTAAAATATGAATTTTAATATTTTAATATACTTTACCTTTGTTTTTTTAAATCCCGGAGGTTGGGCAAAACTGAGTCGACTTTATGAAATTCATCTTCTAAAGAAGTACTATACTTATGTCTTTTTAAATATTTTCCTTTTTCTTGATGAAACAATGTTTGGTTCAGAATATGATTCCAAATCAGACGACATTGTAGCTAACAACGATCTTCTGTTTGATTTGTAATTTATATTAGAAGTTTTTGGATATTACCATAAATATTGTTTCTAAATGCTGTACATCGGAACGACTGCCAATCTTCTAACTCTGGCGATTCGTTCTTCTCTATTGCCAAGCTCACTAATTTTTGGCTATATGCGCGCCAAAAACATTGATGGTCACGTATCCACGAACTAGACACAGCACAAACACTATCTTCTTCGGGATATTTTATTACTGATCACGTTTTTTGAAAACAGATGGCCATCGCAAAGCTAGGTAATTAACACACATTCATTATATAAATAAGCCTTAAAAATTATTGACATCCTACTACATTTTTTAAATTACAAATGAATAACATATTTGATTTATGACGAAGCAGGTTAACAGTACAAGCATTACCCCTTAGAATGTAGTATTGGTATTACAACAAACTTTTTCTCATAATTCATTTTAAAAATTTTCATTTACCTTCCACGTTATCAATGGTCCTAAGCCATTCACAATATAAATATTTAGAATTCAAGAGAAGCAGGGTTCTAACTATAAATTCCCATAACTATTAAACTTGGGTCCAATTATAAACAAATCATTCTCAACATTGGTAACAAAGTTTTTATACAAACAATGCTTTTATCGACCATTCCACAGCAATTATCAGCTTTGGTAAGTGTCAACATAAAATTTTTAAACTGGACAATTTTATATTGGTCTACAACTATACATAGATTTCCTAACAGTGGTTCATTCTGGTGTTTAATAACGTATATTTATTTATCTAACGTAACACAAACTACAGCACTATTTTGATAATTGACAATTTGCACCAATGGATTTCTACTTTTACAAACTAATAATTTCAATTACTGTAGATAACGTTCAAATGAAAAGGCAGAAAAATTTCGCAAAATGCCAAACTTCTTACAATCATCATGAACATGTAATAAATCTGTCTTTTTAGGCAAGGAATTTTTCCAAATGAGCTAAAATCATCTATTGTTAAACCGGTATACAAAAAAGGCCATAGAAGTAATATCAATAACTATAGACCTATTTCAATCTCCAATACCCTGTCAAAAAGTATTCGAGTATGCTATGCTAGAAAGGCTTCGAGCTTTTCTAAATAAACACAATATATTAACAAATAATCAACATGGTTTCACCTCAGACAAATCAACTGCGACAGCTCTATGTTCTTTTTATGAACAAATTATTTATCTAAACAAACAATCTCCATTATGCACATCTTGTGACCTCAGTCGAGCTTTTGACAGTGTACCGCACAAAAAACTCCAAGAAAGATTGTTATCATATGAAATTCGTGGAAACATTAACAATTGGTTTGCTTCGTTCTTTTCTAACAGAACTCAGTACGTACAAGCTGAGTTTAATTTATTAAGGAGAAAAACTAACTTTAAATCTGCTGTATGTCCTGTTTCTAAGAGTGTACCTCAAGGATCTATTTTGGGCCCAATATTATTTACCATATATGTTAATGATATTGTAAATTTTGTCGATGATTTTTCAATGATTATGTATGTTGTCGACATCTCATTTATAACCACTGCTCCTAGTTTAAGCCATACAGAGACAATAACAAACGTATGCTCAATAAACAGGTCCGTGAAGGGGGCCACAACTTTGAAGCAGGGATGTCACAATCCTTACCTGCTTGGATTGCTTCATTTCTGCTTCATCCTGCTTCAAATTTCGACACAACAGCACTTACCGTTTCCTATAAAATAGCAAAGAGAAAAGAGTTTTGAATTTCAAGGGGTTCAATTTTTTAATCACTTGCCAAGATCTGTTCAGGTACTTCCCATAACCGAATTTAAAAAAACTGCAAAAGCAATGCTATTAAGGAAAGCCTTCTATTCGTATAATGAATACTTATCTTATAATCTCACATCAAATGATTTTTAACTGTACTTACTATGTTTGTGATGTGTGTTTGTATGTATCATATATGTATGTGTATGTTATATATCTATGTATAAATATATATATATACGTATATATATATATATACAAGTACACGATTATTTATATATTTATATTTTGACTGGTTTAAAACTTGTAAACATTTTCTTTTATATAGACGATTGTAAGCACTATTCTGTGATAACACAAAAAACCCCACACACCAAAAACACAAAAAAAAAAAAAACAAAAAAAAAAAAAAAAAAAGCATCATTACTTTCGCTCGAAATTCAGAATTAGTTCGTTTTCTTAAAATTTTGGGTGGACAAAATAATTTGTAGGTGTAGGGATAAAACCCCTACCAAAATTTGTTACTTTTAAGTGTAACGGAATTGCATTCCACCCTGACTGGCACTTGGGTCAGTTCAGCTTTTTATTGTACCCAATATAACAGTTTTGTACATATTATAATACAGTCCATTTATAAGGTTATTGGTGGTTAATTATTTATTTAACACAAACCGAATTTGAAGTTTATTATCCGAACAGTGCGTTTGACAAAAATTTACACGATTGCTAAGAAATTCTCCTTCAATGTGACAGAATTATAACCAGTGTGCCCTTTAGTTACGGTTGGTCGATGTAGATTGAAAAACCAACCACCCGTCACTGATCGACATATAGATCGATACCAACCGTAACGGAACATAGGTATATAACGAGGAGCAGAAGACAACAACATCGGTCTTTAGAGTAACTTCTGAAGAAGCTAACAGCATGGTTAGCGAAACGTCAAGCAGAGAACGTAGGGAAGAAGGATGAACACGGCTCAACCCGGAAGATAATAATCTTGGTGCGGAAGTCATCTGATCCGAATAATAATTGGCAGTTGTTTAGACCGTAACTACGTCTTTTCAGAAATGTGAATTTCACCTCTTTTACCTATTCAAATTATTTGACATAGAGGTCATCGAAGGCTACATGTTGACAGATGAAGTTTACTATTGTGGCCATTATATGTTCCCGTTATGTCCCCCTGCTTACAAAAATTGATGTCAAAACAAAAGAATAACCGAGTTATTTAAGGTGGGTAGTTTTAATTGGAATGCTAGGTATAAACATTAACCATTAACTTCGGAAATGAAGGTGGACTGTTAGGCCCACGTGAAATAGTTTTCACTTGACTGGGCGCATCCATCTTAAAAGGAGGATTACGCTTATTGGCTCAGTTTATTGGCGGAAAAGATAAAATTCAAACTGGTGCACGAACTTCATGAAGCTGTCAAATGCATGAAGAAATTAATACCACAATTATATATATATATATATATATATATATATATATATATATATATATATTATCATATTTTAATTGTTACTTAGTTATGGAATGCTGTCCCTGCTGGATGATCTTTGTCCCAACTCTAATAAGGAAATTCCTAAAAAGCACATCATGTCTGCTAAAGTTTTAACAACTACCATATAATGTTACCAGTCCACTTTTATTTATAAAGTTTATGACATTAAATAATTATCATAAAAAAGTTGTAACCGGTCAAAAAAAAATAAATATACTTATTTGTTTATTCGGTCTATACATGTTGGTCTAATTCAGTCTACAATTATTTATTTCTATTGGTTGTATTTTGTGTTGCTTTCTTTAGGCGGTTTATTTCAAATTGTTATCTTCTGGAATTTTTGGATTATCAGGTCGGGTCGTAGATCAGGTTTTTGAGTTTTACGTGAACTGGTTGTGGATTGAATACGGAATAGCATTTTGCCTTCTTGTTAATTAAAAATTAGGGATTACCCGTATTCATTCAATTAAAAAAAAATATCTTCAATCTGGTAGTTTTGTATGAAGAAAATTTTTCCTGAAATTAGGAATTCTTATCGCACCAGTTTTCACGATTTTTCCTACTCGTAAAGGCGACCATCTGGTAAGAAAATTTTGTTGAATCATTTCTTTATTTCAATATTGATTTACTTTTATAGCATTTTTTTATGAGGGGTATATTGTCACCACAATTTACATTTCGGCGTCCATTCTGCATTGGTTTATTAATCAACCCATCCGTTATATTGCATGATGTAATTAGTGGACACCTCCGAATCCAGAATTGGTCTTGGCGTTCCTACAGGCCCCTGAATTTGCTACCTGTACATCCGGAACTTAGCCTAGCTACTGATCACCGGATGGGTGCTAGTGGTGTCGCCCCAGTACACATACTTTATAAAGAAATTAAGTTAATGGAGAGGGGTTCGTAAACTTTCATTTATTGTCGTCGTTTTAATTAAATTAAGAAATATTCGTTTTGGATTGATTTTTCCTTTTTTTTTACCAACAGCGTTATTTTAATCCTGTTGCATAAAAATAGTTTTATCTAAGAATTTGTTGTATATACATTTAATTACCTAGTTTAATTACTCATTTAATTTTCACTTAGACGTTGATATTTGTTCAGATCAAAATATTATTTGTACACGTGTCGGGTCCCAAAGGAATTTTCAAAACAAAATAAATAAAACAAATTAATAAACTAATTCTACAAAAGAAAAAATAGTATTAACCCTAATCAACAGCTCTAATGAATTTAAATATAAGCCGAACATTGGAGGTTATTGGTTATAATACAAACGTTTGTAAGCAACCTACATTGTCGCCAACTTTTATAGTTTGTATAGTTTATTTACATTAATATTTTAATTTTTATTTTGTGAGGCGAACATCATAGAACAAGTAATTTTTTTTGTTGCTATTAAATTTTATAATTTTTATTTTGTGTAAATGTAAATAATCACGTTGTTGCCTGAAATTTATATTGGTGTCTTTTCGTTTCTCTTAATTTTTTTTCTGTTGTTTTGTGTAACGTTGTGGCAGTTGAGATTATGCTGGTCTAGCTGGTCGACTAGGCTCATTTCTTGGCTAGACCTGGTGCCCATAAAAGTTTAATTTTTTTTTACTGAACTCTACACCCATCCCATTGGCCAATGAGTTGTCAGAGCACTAAGAGCTACGTCATCAACTGCCGAAGGACGTAGCAAAATTATACAATACTATCTCATAAAAAGTATACGATGGATCATCTGTAATGTAAATAGAAAATTACTGACCTTGCAAACGCTCTACTACAAAACTTTTTATTTTTTATGTGGGGTAAGCCCCAACTTATGTTGGTGTTTACGTTAAATAGTGACAAAGTAGCAGTTTAGTTTAATAAATTACACAAAACAAAAACAAAAATAACATAAAAACCTATATCTCACGAAATTTTATCTAAAATTCCATTGTTTAGTTTAGTTTTATATTATTCTTTGCTTGATCGGGGGCTTTCGTCTATTTACAAGCTTTACTGAGCGGTTGGTAAGTTTAACCCGCCCATGATAAACGAATAAAATATAAAAGCTTTTTTAATCAATCTTTATTACATAAACGATGTAATTTTACAATGATAGTGATAAAATACTGCCAGAAATCGTGAACTAAGACCTTATCAACTGAATTTTGTAAATTATTTATAACTGCGGCGTTAATAAACATTAAAGGTGGCACTGAAATTCTCGAAATTGGAGCAGGTATTGGCTCCTGTACGAAATAGTTACTGTATGCAAAATTTTATTTTCAAACAATTCTTCTACACAACTTTCGGCAATACTAAAAGATTTTCAACCCCCCACCTCTTTTAAGAACAACACGCATCCACCCCCTTGTTGGGTAATAAAGTACCGAACGTCCTCCTAAAGGAATATTTTTCCATTATAATACATAAAAAAACGTCTAAAGTGGGACGCAGACTAGCATATTTCTTGAATATTTCCAAAACGTGAAACTTCTAGTTCTCATATACCAGTTTTCGTCTTGGGAATTTATGATATCTATATCATCAATAGTCAAATCACAATATGGTTTGTCTTCTGAAAGCCGTGGGTTGCGATTTATAACATCTATATCATCGAAAGTCAAATCACAATGTTGTAAGCCCTGCCTACCCCCATTATCAAAACCACTTGAAAATAACAATTTTTTTTTGTTAGGAGCTTCGGTTACAAATAGATTCATGTATGAACTCTCTTCTAAAAAGTTGCATTCTTACTTTTTAAAAATGCTTGATAAAAGTGGAGATATCGATAGCATTATTCAGATTTATGGTTGACTTAAGCATTGAGTACTCGGTCCAGAGAGCTGCCTCAAAAGAGACTGCAAAGAAAAGAAAAATAAAAGTCATTCTTTACATAACGCTTTCATAACTTTTTATATGATTAATATCATGAAGATATCGTTAAATGTCATGTTAATATTGTTTTTCAGACAAAAATGTACATCAACACAACAAATTCTAAAAAAACGGAATTTTCGCTATCTACGGTGCTCTTTGCCGAATAAAACATCAAGTTTCATCAAACTGTATAGTATAGTAGTATTTAAGGTGTCGTGTTTGCAGAATTTTAACTAAAGCCTTAGAAATCGAATTTGCCTAGAAAAGTGAAAAACATAGACATGAACTAGAAAAAATCGTTTCAAGTAAAAGTTATAGAAAATTTAATTTATTTCTAATTTTCCTAAGCTGGAATGTTTTTTATTTTCATGACTGATTAAGGGTAACGTTGTTCGCGTGATTATTTTAATGCATCTCGTCAAATAACGTTGTTTGGCAATAGTTGATAAACAAGATTTGTTACAGTGGTGCTCAGTTTCACGAATTGCGGTTTGTGTGGCTAACTATTCGTATGAACGATTTTGGTTTGATGTTGTTTGTTGTTGTTGTTTTATATTTCACAAATACATATACCGGGTTTTTCTTTCTTAGTTACAAATTTATCCTATGTGTACTTTTAAATGAAAAAAAATCAAATCATTGATGCGATGTGGGCAAACAGTCATACAACGTTATACTTGCACAAATCTGCACAAAGTTGGGTTAAATTATTTATTTTTTTATCTAAGTAATTTCTTTATAAATTATTAACGCAAATCGCAAACAAACAATAATTTATTAACGCAAACAAATAACTAATGAAACAAGGTTAGTAAATTAACACTTATCAATGACCTAATACATTCAAAATGTCCACCTTGCTTTCAGACAATCAGCTAAGCGGTCTTGAAAGCAACGTAAAAATTAACAAATTTGGATTCATTTCATTACATGCAAGTGCGTATAACAGATATTTTAATTCGACTAAATTTTGAATGGGTACATTATTATAAACTTTGCCTTTTAGGATTACCCCATAAAAAATCATAGGGAGCCGAGTCTGCTGATCGGGGTGGCCACGAAATAGGACCAAATCTTCCAATCCAGCGTCTTTCAAAAAAATTTCTTATTATATTCGTCGAATTTGTCGGACACCATCCATTTGTCACCAGGGTTCAATAATATTAAGCCTTTTTAATTGCTGGAATAAATCCAAAACTTTAGAGCTGTTAAATTTCCATTGATAAAAATAAACCAATAAGAGAGTTATTTACGTATCCTAGCCAAACATTAACCTTGTTTGTGTCCGAGTTAAGTTTTGGATATGAGAGTTAGTACAGATAATAAGAGGACATTTGTGATTTTTTTATGGAAAATAAAGGATTAGTACAAACCGGAAATTCTGAAGGTTGACCTCCCCATTGATAAGCTTCATCAGTAAACATTATTTTACTTAACATTTCTTCTTATTTTCATTCAACGAATTGAGTATTGTTTCACAAAATCGGTACGCTTTTATTTATCTTCCTCGGTAAGTTGTTGATAATTTGAAATTTTATAGGGTTTATACTTAAATTCTTTTTGTCCAGAACGTTTTCTCAAGCTACAAACTTTTGTTAGTACCACATAAGCATTGCCACTTTTTCTTCATTATTATACCTGTTCATTATGTATTTCACTAGTAATTAATTAATAAAAGCTCAATAGTAAAAAACAAGTTGACAAAATAAATTTTGATTATTTTTTTTATCAAGTTACCTAGGATATGAACACTGCTTTGACATTTTTTCTTTTATAATTACACATAGAACATAGAATGTGTAATGAAAAAGAAGAACCCGTATAATAAATCAGCGACACACAAAATAAATGGTAATCGGAACATAGATAGCAGTTGCTACCGAGTGAGACGGATTCTTATCCTTTTCTTGAATGGCGATCTTATCCAACTAGCTTAGTAAGAACACAGAGCGTTTGAGTTCATATGTAACAAAGAGTCAATATTTTGTAACCTACCTTAACTTATAAAAGTAATTCGTCAAAGTAGTTAAGGTTACTTTGATAACAAAACAAACAAGAATGGATAAAACACCATCGAGAAATAGTAAATTTGCCTAGCGACATAAAGTTCTTCACAATTAAAGATATAAAGATTATAAAGTTTCTTCAAGCACGTCAAGAAAGACGACTCCAACGTAGTTAATCTCTCAGGAGCCTGCGACAGGATTTTAACATGCCAGGAGACATCCCCGAAAGGTTGCGGTGGTCCAACGTGGTTTACAAACATATACCTCGATTCTTTGAATACAGATACTCTGTGTACAGCAAGTGTTGATGTATTAACCATCCCAATTACGGCATGATGTGGCATAAACGACTTCAGAGGACAGCAGATAATTAATGAACGTAGAAAATAGAGAACCACAGTTACACTAGAAGTAAGGAACAAGAAAATTGCAAAACGTGTTAGCAGACACGATCCAACTTAATTTATAAACGCATTTTCAATCCCAAATAAACGGATGATAAGAAATATTACGGCTTACTCCATATCAACGATTTTTGAAATTTCATTTTGCAGTTTCTTTTTTACAAACAACGAACTGTACTCGTTGTACGTCAATCACCAAGAGAAAGAATTCAAAAGTTCGCAATTGGATTTAGAAGTTGACCTTGTCCTATTAAACTCATCAACAAAAGTAACCAGAGCCGTAATAAGGAAAGTACCACGTATTCAGGGAAATTTTAACATTAGAAAAGTAAATTCTAATAAACGTGAATTTTTATCGTAACACAGTGGATATGTAACACAATAGTTACTTGTCCAACAAGTGAGGAAAGCGATTTATTTTTCCACTTGAGTTCGAGAGTGTGAGAGGAAAAAAGGCTTTCCTCATGTGTTGATA
Organism: Abscondita cerata; assembly: GCA_030710515.1. Lineage (NCBI taxonomy): Eukaryota > Metazoa > Arthropoda > Insecta > Coleoptera > Lampyridae > Abscondita > Abscondita cerata. The sequence continues at coordinate 246,379 of JALBCR010000790.1, read as the reverse complement.
CGTTAATTGCTAGGTAGCAATTGCTGGTTCGTTTATATTTTTTTTTGCAAATTTTTTCGTGTTGTGTTGACTTTCTCTGTTATTAAAACTTCCGTAATTCGTTTGCTTAAATATTTACACTATTTTACATTTATCTTCACTACATTTATTAATTTCATCTTAGAATTTAATATGCGCTACATGTTTGATGTTAATCGGTACTCTAGACGGAATTATTGAATGCCCCGTAAAACAGGGTAAGCGTTCACCCTTGATTTGCAAAAGATGCGCACGCAATTCTGTGTTTAGTTTTCTTAACATCATGTGTTAGACACAACATTTTTCCACAGACATTTCCCAAAATACCCACTTAATGAAAGTAAAACTATTTATTGTAAACGTAACTAACTAATTGATTACAGAATTTCGTCACAATTGCAAACGTAAAGCAAAAGTTAATAATAGGTAGGTCACAATTGTCGCGCCATAGTATTTATTTTGTGTTATCGGTGTGATCTCAATCTGTCATAGCGCAATTATGTCAGCCGTTTAACCAATAAATGTAAAGGGTAACAATGTTTAAAAGTAGAAATATGATATTAAATTAAACGAAACTGATTGAATACTAAATTAAATTGTTTAGTACTAAGTACTAGGCGCTTTAGTTCTAATAACTTACATTCTTAAGTTTTTTTAAGAGATATTCTTGTAACATGACATTATATTCCACACTAATGACGAAAACCAATTCTCCTCACTATTTGTAGAGATGAAACATCCGTTTTCTAAGTATGAAGTGAAAAATATTATTGTACAGTATGGTTGTCGGAGAAAAGTAAAAAGGAAATACGTATAAAAACTCATGGTGTGCTTTTAACACCAAATATAGATTAACCAAGAACAAAGACATGGTATAAAACTTGTCCAATAGGCATCGACCAGTTAAAGTTAAATGAATGGACAATGGTAGCCCAAAGTATTGCATTATACAGGGTGTTGCTATATTCGACCGACAACGCTCTACCCCCAGAGAGGTCTTGCAAATTTTAAATAAAAATTAAAAATTTTCAATAAATCAAAAAAAAATTTTCAAATTTGGTGACCAATATGCTCTTCAAGAAAGTTATATTTTGACATAAACTAAATTTTCAAAAATTTAACCAGTGGCGCGTTATAAGGGTTAGTGACAACGTTTACCCTCCTATTTTTCACGCCACTGGAGGAAATAATTTTTGAAATTTTCTATTCATTTTTGGTCAAAAAGTAATAACATTTTGTGGTGCTAAAATGAACGGTCTTGAAGATATTTGCTTCTAAACAAAAGTCTGCAAGTACTGACATATTCCAAATTATTATATGCTGTGTAATTTTCCCGTCGGCATTTTGCTAAACAATGTGCTTCAATCGATACTATTAATTCGGTTTTGGAAAAAGGTTAAGCGTAAATTGTTCAAGAAGTAATACAAACTATTTTAAAGGCATTTTGATTTATTGCAAATTTTTAATTTTTATTTTAAACTTTCAACACCCTGTATCTCAGCAACTAAGCCGTTTAAGGGTTCATGTTCGTATATCAAAATTCACCAATTTACGAGACCTCTCTTAGGTAGAGGTTGTAGGTCGAATATAGCAACACCCTGTATATAAAAACCAGAAAATGTATCTGTTCCTTTATCGATAGTCAGTGCAGTTTTGTTAATATAGTGCTATTAATTGAATACTACTTGGAACACAAGAATAACAATATACTAATTGATGAACTATGAAACTTATCCTTGAAATATTCATGATTTATTACTACAATTCTTTGATAGTATATAAATATTATTAAACAATTAAAAAATACTGAGAAATTTCTTTTTTTAGAACATATTCCATTGAAATTTTCAATAGGTTTAGCAAATGCCAGCATGATATTTTGTAAAGTCGTGGCAAATTAATATCGCAATAGAATTATTTGTGAGTAATGTCAGATAAGTTTACGATGTTTTTAATAAAACTGTGTCGGTTAGAAATGATCAAAAATAAACTTTAAAATAATTAATACTAGACCTAAGGTATTTTTATTATTAAGACCTTTCAATTACGATTACCTTATCAAAACCTGTAATGGCCAAATATGTTAAGTAGTGTATTAAACAAATTTAGTAGAAAAATTTTAATGACCTGTCGACAAATATAATTTAAGTCGTTGTTTATAGTTCTAGACTACAGGTCAGTAGATAGCAATCAACGAAATGTATTTAAAAAAGAGAAATTGGTAATTGGAAATTCTGTACGTATAAAGTATAAACATTCCATTACAATAGGTGTATTTTACATACAAAGTAAAAAAAGTGAATTACATTAAAAACGACCAAATTCACTTTCTATACCATTTCAAAGAAGAATAATAAAACTATATTTTTAATAAGAATAAAACTTGATGGGTAGTTAACTTAGGTATGATTTCGAAATTATTAATTTGTTTTATATTTGCGCTTTCCAATTACAAACAGGAAGAACTATTTCCGTAGGTAAACTCAATGATATGTAACTATCTACATATCTTCCACATATATCACGTAAAACTACTACTGCATAATCAATGCCAAACGTTTCCAATTACTAAAAATATATCCGTTTATACAAAAAAAAAGCGCCTTGTTAACGCTAAATGACTTATTTCAATTAAAATTATTTAATTTATTAAATTTGATTTAATTTACAATTATAATTAAGAATTATAGAAAATAAATTTAGCGGAAATGTTTTTTAAATAAGCAATGAAAGTGGCAATTGTTGCAGTTTAGTAATTACTTTGAACAATTACCTGAATAATAAAAAAATGTTATCGAATATAATACAATGAAATGAAATCATGATTATCGATAATCTTAAGTTGAAACATAAAATATGTTGGTAAATATCAATACTACAATTCCGCAGGACGCGACGAGTGGAATCATTTGACATGTTGAGCTTATCAACTCATTTGATTATCGGAAATCATAATTTCAAGGGGCGTATTCGACAAGTTATATCACAAATTAATAAATAAAATAATAAGTACCTACTTTCTATTTCTAACTTGTTAACTGACGCATTTTAATTCTAGTTTTAGTTAATGGTTAAAAACTCAAAAATTATGAAAGATCTAATCGATATATATGATGAAATCTCCTGGTTTATTCTTGATTAGTTTTCCCACACTTTACTGGGACCTTCTTTTAGGAGATGCAGGAGTGGCGTTTATCATTAAAACTCCATGTACTTTATGTAAATGCAGACGTTTCGGTCACATCACGGCTGTTCTTTATCAAGGCTGTGCTCCTGTCTGGTACAACGTACACAAACAATTGATGCCCAATTGAATTGCATTATGCGTATAATTAGTGGAAATTAGAAACACAAAAAGTTTAAGTTTATTTTTCTCGAAAACAGTTGATGATATCGATTTCAAAGAAGACATTTTTAGGAAAATTATCTTGAATTTCTCAAAAGAGTAAAAATACAAACATTTTTAATAAAATGCCCGTTGGTCTCCCGCTACTGATACACTTGAAGTGGTTGTAATAAAAATTAATTACAGCGAATGACGGGTTTTTAATAATAATAATAATAATAAGTACATTTATTTCCTCAAAACAAAAAAAAAAAAACAATGTATTTTTTTACATGTAGTTTATACAGCTAGGAAAACGGACCTAGTTCAGTTAAGTACTATATACTTACCAATTAACTGGTTCCCACCAGGCCCAGATAAAATTAATTATTTTGTTATAATATTATACTAATGGAATACAAGTAAAAAAGTAGTATATAAACAAAATTAAGAGAAAAATAAAAAAAAATTTAATAAAAAACAAAAGAATAATAAGAGAAAAAAGTATATATTAATACATCAAAAGTTCGACATCAGATCTTCTAATACCCAAGAAATTAAATGATAAAATTAATTATGGAATAGTATGTTTAAATTCTTTTTTTGAATTGTGCTAATGATAATTTTTTAAAGACTCTGGTATTTTATTATAACATTTACAATGTTATGAGAAAAAGATCTTCTAAAGAGTGATGTTTTGTGAATAGGAGCAGTCAACATCTGTTTAGATCTTATATTTACACTATGTTGGTCCTTTCTAAATGACAGCTTATTGAAAAGGTAAGGAGGACTTTTATATCGTATTATTTTGAAAAAAAGACAGTTGTATGTAATGTACGTCTATTGGACATGTTGAGCCAGTTAGCTTCACGTAACTTATGTGTGATGCGTTGGAACTTACGAATATTAAAGATAAATCTGAGACACGAATTCTGTGCACGTTGAATTCTTACCTTCGTTACCATCTGTAATGCAAGAATCATAAATTGCATCGCAGTAATTAAAATGTGATAATACTAAGGCATCACAAAGAAGAATCTTCATATCTCTAGTTAAGCAATAGCGATGCGCGTATAACATCTTTAAATTATGGTAAGCTTTTTTGAATACAACGAGAGATATGATAGTCAAAACGTAATTCTTTATCAATAAACAGCCCTAAGTTTTTGTACATCAGTAATTGATAGAGTAACATCGCCTACATTCACTTTCAAAAGTGGAATAGCAGCACTTCTGTCCTTCCTACGACCAAACAACATAACGTGAGATTTGTTAGAGTTAATTCGCAAAGAATGCGTTGTAGAGTATTCCAACAGGCTTTCCATATCTTTATTAACTAAAAACAAAGCTTCCTTCAGTTGACTAAACGCAAAAGAGAAGAAAAGTTGCGTGTCATCAGCATACATATGGTATTTACAATTTTTAAAACAAGCTTCAATATTGTTAGTGTAAATGCAGTAAAGTAAGGGTCCTAGAATAGAGCCCTGTGGAATACCTCTCAACATTTCTTTAGAATCAGAAAAAAGGTGTTGATATTTTATAATTTGTCTCCTATTGCTAAGGTAGTTTTTTTATTAGAGAAACTGCAGATGGACCAAATCCTACGTAATGCAATATAGATAATAAGAGTTCGTGACTAATTGTATCGAAGGCCTTCGAGAAATCGAGTAGAATTAAAATCGTTAATTTATTGTTGTCAGTTGATCGTAGACAATAATCAATAATATCCATTAGTGCTGTAGTGCAACTATAACCAGGTCTGAATCCTGATTGCATAGTTGGTAGTAACTTATACCTATTAAGGTGATCGCGAATTTGTTTATCGATTATTTTTTCAAAGACTTTGGACAAAGTACACAGTATGCTTATCGGTCTCAAGTGATTGAGTTCAGTAGGCGAATCCACCTTTGGTACTGGCACAACAAAGGCATATTTCCAAATATCTGATAGACACTCTCCGTGATGCAAAAATTTATAATATGGGTGAAATATTGAATTAAGTGAGGACAACATATCTGTAGAAGTTTAATATTGATATTATCAGGCCCACAAGAGGATGTTTTCATTGACGAAATTAGTTTTGAAATTTCTAAATCATTAGAGACGTTAAATTTGAATTCTGAATATTTACGCATTTAACATTAGTGGCGTAAAAATATACAGCTCATTGTTTAAAGTATAATTCATATTGGACGAATTTTGAAAGAAGGCATTAATGCGATTAAGATCTCTTAAATTTTCTGGTAAATCATTATTTTTACGATTAGAAGTTATATTCAATTTGTGAAATTCTTTCCAGATATTTTTAGTGTTACTAGTATTATTAAATTTAAATTGTAAATATGCCTTTTTTCTCGAGAGGTTGTAGCAGTTATGAGATTTCTTAGCGATTTGTAGTAGTCCCAGTGAGCTAATTGTTTAGTTTTCTTAAATTTAGCAAGCGCTTTGTCCTTTAGTTTACTCATGAACTTTATATTATCAGTAATCCAAGGTTTACTAGGTTTACAACTCCTAAAGACCTTAAAAAGCGCATGAATATCGAAGATAGCATTAAGATTATAATTAAGAAAATTAATCTTGTCATCGATATTGTGCATATCAAATATTAAAAACCAAGGCACAACGTACAAGTCTTGTAGAAAATCTTCTAGATTAAATGTGGAGAAGTCTCTACAACGAATTGTAGAGGGGTTAGTTTTGGCCAGTAGTGAAAATGTACATGTAATTAAATGGTGATCAGCGATGTTGCATTCCAAAATTTGTTTATGTAAAACTGATAATTTGCCATTATTTGATATAATAATTAAATCCAATAAACTTTGGCAGTTCTTAGAGATTCGAGTAGGTTCATCAATAATTTGTATCAGGCACATCATGTCCAAGATATCACGAAATTTTGTAGAAGCAATATCAAATTTTAGCATATCTATATTAAAATCCCCTAAACATATGACACTGTCACATGAGGGCAATATGTCCGAAATAGTTTCCTCAAACATATGTAGAAAATCATTAAGCAGTAGATGAGGTGGTTTATAAATAGTACCAACAGCAATTTTTTGTTTATTGAGAAAGATATAAACCCAGATTTGTTCAAGATTGGTAGGAGTTTTTATTACAGAGTATTTAATATCTTTATCAATGTACATACATACACCACCGCCTTTAGTAGGTCTGTCTTTACGTAGTAGAGTGTAATTGTCAATTTTGATTGAATGTGATGGGAAATCATTAGTCAACCAAGTTTCAGTAACACCAAATAGAGAACATCTACTGTTGATTAAAATATTTTTAAAATCATTAAACTTGGGTATTAGAGATCTAACATTTAAATGACACAACTTAAATTGTTTCATAACGCTAAACAAAACTTAAAATTAGAGAAAACAAAATTAATAATATATATATTTTTGTTATATATTTTCACTATTTATAGATAGACTGAGTGAAAATTTATACGTGTAGGTTACCGCTCTTATCAGAGTACATAAACAGAAAGACTAATTTAATAAATTTCAACGGTTAATTTATTGATTAACAAAAAAAATAAATGCAGGTGAACAAATTGACATATCGCAAATGAAAAAGGAAAGTAAATATTATTATTCGATTTGCTCGAGGTCATTCATGCAGGTCACAGAAAAGATATTATTTTGACGTTTTACCTTGATAGTACCATCTACAGTCCACACGTTTCTAAAGTCGAATTTGTTTGCAGCGACCTTGAACACTTGTAAACTTAGTTTAGATAAGACTTCTTTGATGGAAATCTTCGTATTTTTGAACAGTTTCTTATTACTGAATACTGCATGTTTAAATTTATAACTGGTAAACTTCAATATTATTGCACGCGGTCGTCCGTCAATCTTCTTACCCACTCTGTGGCAATGATCGATCAATCTTTATTGATTTCGAGGTCAGTTTTCCCTTCAATGTTAGCAAAATTTTATCTTCAACATTTTCATTTGTAGATTCCTCCACTCCAAAATGCGCAAACAATTCCTTCTCGAGTACTGGTGCAGATGATCAATTTCTTTAACTAGTGACTTATTTTCATTTTTTAATGAGGTAGCGATACAGTTTTAAATCACAAATTTTTCTTCATATTTAGCTTCGATAGTTTTAGAAATATTGTCTACTTAGTAAAAAAAGCCTCATTTTTCATCAGTGCATTTACAGTTTCACTGATTATTTCTTGTAATTCCGCTTTTTGGTCCCGTGTGAAAGGCATAATAGCGATGCGAACTAATAGAATTTTATATCACACAACTGACACTTATAGATAGCAATATATAATTATAATAATGCACATGACAGAGCAGCAACAAACACGTCTAACCCGCCAGCACGTTAAGTTAAAAAGTCCGTTACTTTATTAAAATTTAAATTTTGTTTAATTATTCGTTTATTAATTAAACAAAATTTAAATTTCTAAAAGCTCAACGGCATTCTGAATGATTTAAAGAAACTCTTATAACGACGTCTTCATAGGGCTGCTTAGTTCTCTTAGAAGCATTTTCGGATTAAGGTAATTTGAGTTAAATCGACATAAAATAACCTGTGAGACATCCTGTATACTAATATACCATTAGAGCTGGCTATTGATTCTATACATTTTTATTGGAATAAAATTAAAAACATACTAAAGAATTCCTTGAAATAATAACTTTCATACTTGAATGAAAAGTACTTTATTACAATGGTCCCATTTTCTCACAAACATTTGGTGTCGACACATTAACCAGTACCATTTCAGATCTCGTATTACAAAAAAATCAAATAGAAATTTTAAAAAACAATTGATAATACACAATAATGTTTATTTAATTCACAAAAACATGTTTCGTGACAAAAAATTTAAACTAATTTTAGTAGAATTAAAAGGCCATGTATTGTAGCCACTTCAATGTTCAACATTTGAATGCTATTATGGCCTGAGAAAAAAATAACTAAAGTAAATGTAAATAATACTATTTAAAACTGTAAATATTACTCAGAATAAATTTTGTGTACTTATAAATGTAAAAGTGTTGGAATACTCAGGAAAGAATAAAAAATAGGAGATTTAAGAAATTAAAGTTTGCAAGACAAGTAACTTTCAAATTTTTTTAATTACTGTAACCAATATAAGGTAGTAAGGGTGTAAGTATTAACATTTTATTTTATTTAAAATTTTTTAAATATTTCCAAATTATTACAATTTTTCTACAATAATATTCGACAGTATTTATTTTTTAAAATGCGAATATAGATAGAGAGAGAAGTCATTTATTATGCTTACTCTTTAATACAGGGTTTTCTCACGGGGCGGTTCGTTAGAAGTTTACGTGGATAGTAAATACTTAAATTGTGAATTTTTTGGACTTAATTAATTTTTTTCATTTTAAATTATTTTTCAAGGTCACGTCACTTTCCAGTTATACCACAGAAGTCGGCATTAACTTTCTTATTTTAAATATAACACCCTGTATATTATTTCATTTTGGATTCCAGGAAAGTTTTAGCATGAATTCTACAAGTTTCCCCTATAACAATTTTCAACCGTTTCATGATATCTTGATTTTTTTGACAATTTTTTAAAGATGTTGGGTTATTAACACCGCGCCTGATACCTATTTTTTTTGAATAGTTGTAATTGCTTTAGGGGTAGACGGAAGCACGTTAGAATAATACTTTCTGAAATCCACATTGAGAATTGATATATCACATACCGGGTGTCCAAAATTTGATAAACCATTAAATTATTTTCAAACTCGAAAAATTCGTTATTTCAAATGTAACACCCTGTATATTATTCGATGGGCGGATGGAGAATTTATTTATGTATCATTTCGCTATAACATTCCCTATACCTATTTCTTACGGTTATCTTGGTAATCCATATTTTTTTATCAAAATCATAAAACTCCAAAAGTCATATCTAGTAGGCCTTGATTTTGACAGTTTTTGTAGATGTTGATTTTATGTTAAAGTATTAATCTGATTTACCGATTTTTGAGACATAAACTTACAATTGAAGTATTTTTTGTTAATTATCTCAAGTAATACAGTTTATAATGGAGAATAATGTGGATTATTCCAATAATTTGTTAAATTTGTTTTATATTCATGGTGAATGTGGACGAATTATTAGGCGAACATGCAGATTATTTAACGAACGATATCCGAACCTGCCACCAATGACTCCCCGAAAATTCGCAAGAATTGAAGCTCGGTTTAATGCAACTGGAAGCGTAAGGACAATTCGAAATCACCTAAAGCCAGTATTAGATAATGAAGATAACGAGGTAAATGTATTGGCTTATTTTCAAGCTTATCCACGAAGTTCAACCACATCAGCAGCTCCTAGATTTGGGTATTTCAAGAGCATCAATACAGAGAATACTAAGAAACATAAAATGCATCCTTTTTCTGAAATAACTGTACACGGATTACATATTGGTGATGCTGAGCTAACCGAGTCGACTTTTGCGAATTCATGTGGTTAAAAATTACCGAAATTCCGAGATTTCTTTTAAGATTATTTGACTGATGAAGCAAAGTTCACCAGGGAAGGAATTATAAATCGCAGAAATAATCACTATTGGGCACAAGCTAATCCTTATGTCATAAGGAAACATAATCATCAGAACGACTTTGGTTTTAATGTTTTTTGTTTAGTTATGGACAATAGAGTGGCATATCTAGTGTACAATGAAAATTTGAATGGAAATAGATATCTGGGGATACTCAGAGGATTTGTTAAAGATTTCCTAAATAATCTACCTCCGTGTGACAGAGCAAACATTTGGTATCAGCTTGATGGTGCTCCAGCACATTCCACTATAGCTGTATACCAACAGTTGACCTTGATTGGCCTACAGGGACCTTGGAGAAGGCCACCCAGATCACACAGATTTGACGCCCTTGGATTTTTACCTATGGGGGCGTATAAAAGAAATAGTGTACGCTAGGCCTGTTCAAACTAGAGAGGATTTGTTGAATCGCGTTCAAGACGCATTTAATAACATAAGTCCAGACGAACTCAGGAGGTCCGTTTCTGCGAGGAGTTCATGACAGACTTCTTCAATGTTTGAACCAAAATGGTGGCCATGTAGAATGTAAATTGTAATGCTTCCGTTTACATTCACTAAGCATTTTATATCATTGTGTTCCAAGTTTTTATGTGTTACATTGTTTTTTTATGTAATTTAATTTCATACACGTTCCAAATTTTTTAATGTTCCTGTTTTGTTTTCATGTTCCAATTATTGTTTCAGTAATGTTAATTTTTTTAAATGATAATATGGATTACCAAGAAAATCGAAAGAAATAGGTATAGGAATGTTATAGCAAAATGATCCATAAATAAATTTTCCATCCGCCCATCGAATAATATACATTTGAAATAACAAACTTTTTCGAGTTTGAAAATAATTTAATTGTTTATTAAATTTTTGGACACCCGGTATGTGATATATCAATTCTCAATGTGAATTTCGAAAGTATCATTCTAGTACTTCCGCCTACCCCTGAAGCAATTACCACTATTGGAAAATAGGTAAAGGCGCGGTGTTGAAAATAACCCTACATCTTTGAAAATTATCAAAAATCAAGATATCTATGAAACGGTTGAAAATAGGTATAGGGAAACCTGATAGAACTCACTCTAAAAACTTTCTCTGGAATCCAAAATGAAATAATATACAGGGTGTTATATTTAAAATAAGAAAGTTAATGCCGACTTCTGGTATAACCAAAGTGACGTGACCTTAAGTCCAAAAATGTTTTCCTATCCACGTAAACTTCTAACGAACCGCTCCGGTGAGAAACCCGGTATAAGAAGCAATATTATATATAAATGAACGCTTAAAACGTTCTTTTTGTGAGAAGGAATACTTTTTAAAATTTTTTGTGAATATTGATGTTATGAACATCTGTTCTATATCGGATTTCATTTACAAGATATGGCCGTGTTTTAAATTAAAAAAAAAAACCTAAGCATTGTAGAACCCGTCAATTAGCCATGTTAAGCCAACATAGTTCTTTTTATTTATAGCTTATGTGTTCACTCCGTCTAATACCAAAAATAAGTCTCATACAGCAATTTTGGAGTTTTTGGATTCGGCTCACATCAACGCTATCCAAACATGAATTATATATCGTGTCACAGAAATTCCAATGCGATAGTACTAGACTATAACACAACATTTTCTTAGTTTGTTGGTTTAGGAAATGACGGTTTGAGTACAATGTTTTTAGTACTGAGTATCTTAGCTTAAGCTTTGCTGTAACATGCTCTTTAAATCTTAACTTAGTATCTACAATAAAATCTAAGTTTTTCGAACTATTTTTAAATTGAATAGGCTTATTTTCTATTTCAATATTTATTTTTTCTAACAAATATGTTTTATTTTCTCGCCCAAACAAGATAGCAACAGATTTCTTTGAGTTTATTTTTAGTGAGTGGTTTCTTGATACTTCCGACAGGCTTAATAGGTCTTTATTTAATACATACAATATTTGGGTATCGTTTGCGTATATGTGATAGTCACAGTAGCAAAGACACCAAAAGAAATTTGAGGTGTATATTGCATACACCTAGTATGCTACCTTGTGGAATTCCCACAGTAACATTTTCAGCTTCGGAGACATGATTTTGAAGAACAACTCTTTAAACTTTGTTTGTTAAAAAAGACTTTATGAAGTTTATTACTGAATTATCAAATCCGATGTAATTTAAAATTGCAAAAAGAATAGTGTGATTTATCATATCAAAAGTTTGGAGTAATCGATCATAACAAGGATAGAGGCTTTATTCTTGTCCAGAGCATGAAATATATCATCTGTTACTTTTGTCAAAATTTTGAACAGCTATATCCATTTCTAAATCCAGACTGCTTGTTTGGGCAGATCTGATTAGACTCTAAAAAGATTTGAACCTGAAATTCCATAACTTTTTCTAAAATTTTGGAGAGTGTGGGTAGTATTGATATGCACCTTAACTGGCTGTAATCTATCGGTGAACTTACTTTTGGTAAAGGTATGACCTTGGCAATTTTCCATGAATCAGGAAAACAGCAATGGATAATACAATAATTAATTAGATGAGTGATGGGACTTATAATATAGGGACAGCACATTAAATCAGAGATATATTTAAACTATCAAAACCAGTACCATTATTTTTTATATTCTGCACAATACGCACAATTTGAGATTCGGATACCAATGACTATTGAAATTTATTTAGAGTTAATTTATTATTTAGGTAAAAATTAAGTATTTCTTAATGCGTAGGAAGATTTAATTTACCAATATCTACAAAGTATTTATTGATATTATTGGCATTATTTAAATGGTCAGGTAATTTACTTTTGTCATCTACAATGTCAAAATTTGTTAGTTCTTTCCATTTTTGTTTTTGAGTACAATTTTGAAATGTGCAATTGAAGTATGCCCTTTTTTCTGCGCGAATGGCTGTAGTAGTGTAGTTACGCAATTGTTTATAATAATCCCAGTGATGGTTGTTTTTTGTACCTATTCAATGCTTGATTGTATGTTGTTTTTATATAAACGGTAACGCCGCCTGCTCGTGAAGCTCTATCCTGTCTTATAATACGATAATTTTCTTAACGCCGTTATGAAGCCAAGATTCGGAAACCACCACAACATCATATTCATATGTTGAAACATGATTCTTAAATGTAATAAAATCTGTACGAAGAGATCTTGCATTTATATGAGAACAGAACAACATGAATAAAAATATTATATAAAGAGGAAAAAATAGAGAAAAAGTACAAAGAAAAGTACAAAGAACAAAAAGTTCAGATTCTGTACAGTTTAAGTATTCCGCTAGTTTAAACAAAAAAGAAACGCCCAAAATTAGGACTATATTCGTTTATATATATATATATTTTTTTATTTCATTACAATCTGATCACAGGTTGATCAATAAGTAATTTTATTCAGACTTAAATTACTACTACAACTTAGAACTAGGAATCTACTCATTAGCAGTTCGAAGACTCTGATTACTTAATTACACTTATTGGACGTGTACACTATCAGCACTTTACTCTGCTTTTAACTAACACTTAAACTAACTCGAAAGGTTTAGTCCTCTTGAGCCGTCTAACCAACAACGCATTGTCGAGGAGCTGGATAGCCTCTACGTTCACATGATGAAGAAGTCGCTGTTCATGACTTCTGGCGTATTTTATAATAGTCTCGCTAACTGTATCCATTTCCAGGTCTCTATGGAGGTCACAGTTTCTAAAGTACCAAGGAGCATTAACAATATTTCTCAGTACTTTATTCTGGAAGCGCTGAATGATGTCAATATTGGTCTTTCTGGCACAACCCCACAGTTGTATGCCATATGTCCATATGGGCTTAAGGATCTGTTTATACAATAGTATTTTGTTGAAAATGGACAGGGTGGAATGTCTACCCAACAGCCAATACATTTTGCTGCACTTGAGTCCAAGTGCTTCACGTTTTTTTTTACGTGGGCTTTCGCCAGCGTTTAGTCCAGTCGTTTATCTTATTAACAGATATTTGCAGATTTCTTGCTGCTTCTTCGTGGTCTTTGCCTACAGCTAAGATGGCCGTGTCATCTGCAAAGGTAGCTATCGTGTCGTACCTTAAATCAGGAATATCACTAGTGTAAAGGAGTTAAAGCAAAGGTCCTAATACACTGCCCTGTGGCACTCCTGCTTTAATTTCCTTTGTTGGAGAGTAGGCATCCTCTTGCTTAATTCTAAAAGCTCTATCTGAAATATATGATTCCAATAACTGCGCATATGGTCTGGGTAAAATTTTTTTTAGTTTATACTTAAGTCCCTCGTGCCAAACTTTATCGAAAGCCTGCGCTACATCAAGGAAGATAGTAGAGCAGACTTTTCTTTCCTCTAACGATCTTTCAATTGTGTCTGTTATTCTGTGGACTTGATCTATAGTGGAGTGGCGTTTTCTAAAACCAAACTGATGTGCTGGGATTAGGTTTCTCTCGTCTATGATTGGTGTCAGCCTTTTAAGAAGTATCTTTTCGTACAATTTTGAAATTACAGGTAATAAGGAAATGGGCCTGTAAGATGAAACTTCGTTAGGTGGTTTTCCAGGTTTAGGGATCATCATTATCTCAGCTACCTTCCATATCTGAGGTACATATCTTAGTCTAAATGAGGCATTGATAAGGTAGGTAAGTTTGACTATAGCTTTCCTTGAAAGTTTTTAAGAATTTCCCCAGTAATTAAATCAAAACCTGGAGCTTTGTTTGAATTAATACTTTTAATTTCAGCTGTAACTTCTTTTGGAGTTGTGAGTCTGATTTCACTTTTTTCTTGGTTAAGGTTGTCCCAATCTAATGTGCCTTCACCTTCATTTGGTTGAAATGTGCTTGCAAGGTGTTCAGCGAATCTAATAGCTTTCTGGTGGTTGCTTTTGCCCAACTCCCATCTGTATTCCTTATTGGTGGATTCTGCGGGATCGGTCTTTTTAAGTTTTTCGTAGCTCTCCAGAGCGAATAATCAGTTTTATTGTCATTTGTTAGTTCATTTAAGTATTCACTGATTGTTTCATTTTTTAAATCTTCGAATTTCTCTTTTAAGTTGCTGGGTAGCATTATTCAATCTAGTCTTGTCTATTGGAGCTCGAGATTGATGCCAGATTCTTCTGAGTCTTCTCTTTTCAAAGACAAGCTCTTTTATATTTCTTGGATATTTGTTACCTTTGGTTTTTGTGGTGATGGTAGGGGTATTATCCCATGCAGCTTTTTGTATGTTCTTGACAAAATTTTTAGCTTGAATATCAAGTTGTTCTTCATTTCTTAATGGTGTTAGTAAACTAATATTTTCTTCAAGTTGGAGTTTAAAGCTACACCAATCAGTTAATTTATTAATTAAACTACTCTTTATGCATAATGCTATCATTGAATGTGAGAAGAATAGGGGAATGATCAGAGTTCATGTCCCATGCCTCTTCAACGTGTATATAGTTTAGAGATAGATTTTGAATAATAAAGAAATCAATCAAGTCTGGGATTTTCTGTGAATCTGTAGGCCAGTATGTCGGCTTTCCAGTGGACAATACCTCGGATTTTAACTGTTTAACTGCTTCCAGGAGTTCTTTTCCCTTCGTATTTGTTAACCTGGATCCCCAATAGGTATTTTTAGCATTATAGTCACCTCCTATGATGAATCTTTGACCATGGCTATTCAAGAAGTCGAGGTACTGATCTTTTTTAGCGCATGCCTTGGAGGACAATATACTGCTGCAACTACAAACTCATATGTCCTAGTTTTAACATTAACGGCAGTAGCTTGGAATTCTTCTGCTTTATATCCTATTTCTTGGTGGTGCTTAATTGTTTCCTTTATTATAACTGCACTACCTCCTTTGGCTGCGTTTGCAGGATGTAAAGTATGATACACTTCCCAACTAGCAAAGTTGTTGTATAAAATTTTGATTATGCGATAATATTATTTTGTTATGATTGTTTTGTGGCTTTCAAAAAGCAATTATATTATATAAAAATTTCAAACATAAACATTTTGCTTTTAGATACTAAAATATTTTTTAATTTTATCATAAAAACGTGTTTATAATGAAACTATAAAATATCTAAAATAGCGATTATGAAAATATTTTATAAACGTTTTTGAGTTTAACTTATTCGACATTTTAGCTAAAGAGATGCAATTGTTTTAAGTAAGTTTTATATCTATATTCAAGATACGCTACGTAACTGTAATATATCAGTAAGATAATTGTTTTCTTAGAGTTTTTTTAGTTCTTACAAAACAGTTGTATTAGACCATTCATAGCAATAATTTAGCTTTTTGCAGGAAAACGCTCTCATTCAAAGATGTTTTAAAAATATTTCTTTACTATTTTGTAAGTGCTATTTTGAAACAACTATATAATTTATATGCAATAATATAGTATTTTTGTTATTAAAATGTAGAAGTGAGCTACTGTATAAAAGCAATAAATAACAATTTGGTCATATTACGCTCGCATATACATTTAAATAAAATTGTTTTATTCTGGTAAAATTATGTGCAAGTATTACACTTTTATGTAACCACAATGAAATATAGCTTAGTTGTAGCCAATTTAATTGTTGCAGTGATTGCGATTATAAAATAGTTTCCTCTTTCAAAATATAATTTCAGACTGAGTTCTTATGTTTCCGGATGACACACTCTCGTTATTAAGTGGCTGTAGCAAATACCTAATATGTCTTCTAGTGGGTCTTTATTAGCTATCAGGCAATGGAAAAAAAGTTAAAAAAGTGGTGCTTTTAGAAGAAAAGTAAAAAATGCGTTACAGATATTTTACGCAGTGCTGACAATCTGGATTGGAATGAGTCATTAGAATCAACTGAAAAAATAAATGTATTGATGAAAACATTGAAGAAATCCAGCGAAATTCATCGTGCTCGCCAATTCTTGCAATTGATAATTCAGAACAGGACATTGGCAATGCTGAAATATCAATAACTTCAGAATACGATGACGATGACGATTGTGAGCAAGATCAAACATCCGAGGATTTAAAAATGCGGAATTTAGAATGAACTTGCGAATGTGGGCAGTGTCTCATAATGTTTCGCAAATGACACTGCGAGATTTATTTAAAAATATAAATCAAAGATTTCCGAGTATATTACCCCAGGATCCAAGAACATTATTAAAGACCTGTCAGACTGTTGTAGTGACAAAAGTGGAAATGGACAATACTGGCATCACGGGTTGGAATTCTGTTTGAAACAAGTTTTATTAGCAATGCCAAATCGACCCACACATGTTTCACTGAACATAAACATGGATGGTTTACCACTTTACAGGAGCAGCAGGAAAGAATTTTGGCCGATTTTATTCAACATTCATGAATTACCTGAAATAAAACCGATGATTATTGGCATTTACTGTGGGCAGGGAAAGCCATCCGAAATATCGACCTATTTAGCCCCGTTTGTTGAAGAATGTAAAATTATAACTTTGGAAGGCCTAATTGTAGATGGAAGAAAAGTTATTGTACAAATTAGATGTTTTATTTGTGATTCACCTGCAAGGGCATTTATAAAGGGTAAGTCATTTTGATCATTTTTTATTATAATATACCAATACTAATACAATTGGTATTTGTCGTTTTCTAGGAGTATCTAATTTTAATAGTAAACAAGGATGCCTAAAATGTACGACTGTGGGAGAATATTCTCACGTTTCGCGTACAGTATACTTTCCGAGCAGGATGTCCAAAACGAACAGATGAAGGCTTTCGTGCAGGATTATATGGATCGCACCATAAAAAGAGTACTCCGCTTATGGCATTGCCAATTAATATGATTGAAGATTTTCCCGTTGGCGATTCACTCCATTTAATTGATCTAGGTATTATGAAGCGGTGTTTGTTAGGATGGCGAGATGGTAGTTTTGGAAACTATAAAACAAAATGGTGTGCACGTGACATTGCTGCTGTATCAAATTTTTGGAGAGCTGTAAATTACCTTCTGAAATTCATAGGTCCGTACGTGGGCTAGATGTATTGTGCCACTGGAAGGGGTCAGAATACCACTCGTTTTACACTACATCGGGATAGTAATACTTAAGGATATGCTTCCAGAGGATGCTTATTATCACTTCCTAAAACTTTTTGTGCAGTAACAATATGTTCATCAGGATTTCATAAAAAGTTCCTTGATTTAGCCCGAGCATTGTTAGATGACTATGTAGAAACGTATAGAGATAATTATGGAGAAGATTATATATCTAGTAACGTACATAACTTGACGCACTTAGTTGATGAAGTAAAAATATTCGGACCTTTATCCAGTTTTTCATCCTACCCATTTGAAAACAGATTGTATCAGATTAAAAATTTACTTAGAAACGGTCATCTACCATTAGCTCAAATTGCAAAACGGTTTAGTGAAATAATGCAATGTGAAAAGGACTCTTTGATAACAAGTGATAACTGTAAGACAAGTTATCCTATTTTGGTAAACAAATTTCTTGGTGGATTTTTAGAAAAATATTGTTGCGGAAAGGTTTAATGTTATCTAATAGTCAAGAAAACAAGTGGTTTTTAACATATGATGATAATATTGTCGAAATGCAGTACGCGTTATTAATTAATAATACTCCAATGATACAAGGTAAAGCGTTAAATAATATTGAAGATTGTTTCACTTCACCAATAAATTCCTCGTATTTAAGTATTTTTAAAAGCAACTCACTAAATTTTAAAGATGTCGAAGTATATGAAATAAAAAGTATCAAATGTAAACTGGTAGCAGTAGAATACAAAAACATGTATTTCTTCATTCCACTAACACATACTTTGTAATGTAATTACTCACTATGTTTTAACAGATAATGAACACAAAACTGTTGTCAGTTAAAGTAAATATTTTAATGATTGAAAATAGTTAAAAACTAAAAAATGTATTCATGTAAAAAACAAAAATAAAAATATTTCCACTATATAGATGTTTACTCATTTTAATAAGGTTAAATCTTCATGGCAGTTTTCCTCCACTACATGTTCCTGGTCATCATCGCTACATACTTTTCCTCGCTAATTACAGTCTAAAAATTCAGAATAAAATAATTATTGCAAATATTTCTCGTTTATTACAGATTATTCTAAGGTAATACTTATTTTGCTACGCACATCAGAGGTTATTCCTTTCTCGTCATCAGCTCTGGAAGTGCTAGATTCCTTGTCGAGTTGGGTCACTTTTAATCTTTCCTACAAGTGAATTTAAGTTAAACACTTACTTTTTTTGTAGAATTGATGCCATGCTAAAGATTACATACTTGATACAAACCTTATAAGAAAGATTGTTTGGTCTCCTTTTAGTCTTAGAGGTTCGTAACATAGAACTCTCATGCCGTTTCTTTGAGTTTCTTATAACATTTTTGAAAAACTCTTCGCAGTCTTTTAGTGTAAATGTTTCATCTGACATATTTATTATTTGGAAAAAAGGTGAATGGTATTTTTGAACATTTTAAAAGCTATTTTTCTTTATTATCTCGAGCTCCGCCGGCCCAGGAACATAAAGTCATGAACTTCCGTGAAAATATCCTGTCTACTAACAAATAGCAGTTATTTAAACCGTTGCCATTTCCTTTTTGCCACATATATAACTAAACTTTTCAACATAATTTTGTAGTTTAGTTTTATCACTTAACAATATTCTTTCAAAATTTTCCACATCGTTGTATGTTTCTATAATGTTGAAAGAAGTTTCATCGGATGAATTACTCCTTTTCTCACAAAATCTACAATTTTTATTGTTTGTGAATTAGTAAAGTTGATGTTGCTAACCAAAGTGTCTAAGGTGGTTTGAATTGTTCCTAGTTTTCCGGCAACTTTTTCTTGAACTTCTTTAGAGGCCAATGATTGCAACAAAACATTTTGATTTTCCATTATTATTGTTTGGTTAGTCAAAATTTTATCTAGTTTTTCAATTATAAGAGTCGAGTTTGAGTTTGTATCTGTAAGTGATTCATTATCAAGCGGCAAATATAGAGACCTTAAATCGTTGTTATTATGAGCTACCAGTTCATCTGTCTGTGTCAGTTCCAGATATAATTGGTTATTGGTTATTGTGCTGTTATTCACTTTATCAAGTTTTTGTGATTTTGTTTTTTAACGGTATCATTGACGTTGTCTTGATCATGTGCTGCTTCATTTCGACTTTCATGCAATAATATTTTCTCTTGAAGCTGGAATAAAAATTAAATATTTTGAATACCCACAGAGGTCGTGTTGACAATTAAAAGCATTTAGTGTATGTTCCTTTGGAGAAGCATAGTACTTACCAAGCAAGACTTCGCCAGACCGTTAAAATCATCATTTTCATTTCTTTTTTAGGTAAATGAACTCTTGGTCGCTTCATAGTTCTTTGTACATTTCCATCGAACTCCGACTCTGTGTCATCATAGTCTAACATTCTTTCTAGTTCGCTCTCAGCTGTACTATAATTTAAAAGGTGGTCCCGTTTCAACTCACATTTAATTGAAAACCAATTTTCCTCTGGCACACAATCGGGAATCTTCGCCAAGCGCTCCGCGCCAAATTTTGGCCACCACAAAATTCCGTTAGACTCCCATGCTGTTGGAACTATAGTTAGTTGCTTTTTACCTTTCTCTATTGTTTGTACTATTTTAAACATGATTTCTTATTATGTTTCTCCTATAATCAAAGAATAAACATTAATGGACATTACATATGCATATTATTAAGATTTTGCTGAAATGAATGTTGAACTTACCAAATTATTTTGTTGGTGTACAATACTAATAATACCAAGACGCAACCATAACAAAATCTAAACAGACACATATGAAGAAAACGATTGTACGATTGTAACCGCTAAGACAACGACGGATAACAAACTCAAATAATCATGCCCAAATGGTTATGCTATGTATTGTCGCAATAAAACAATAATAAAATAGGTATGTTTTATAGTGGCTTCTGTTCTAAGCTTATGATTTTATAAGTGCAACCAATAAGCTCACTATATAATACAAATAAATTTTATAAGTGTATTGAAAAACACCTTACGCAAAGAATTGTGAGTGTGTTATAACCTTGGTTATAACAAGCGCCTTAGTAAAGTAAGCATAAAGCAAAACTGTTAAATAATGCTGATTTTGTAACGCTTACAAAATAGTTTCATTATAAAAATTACTTATCGTAATACTTTAAAATAAATATGTTTTATTTTGTTTTAAAATTTGCGTTTCTGCGATGCTTGCGAACTATACTTGAAATGAAGAATTTCCGTATAAACAATGGCACAGAGCCGGATTAAAAGCGAATTTTAATTTGTATTAATTTTTTCATACCGCACTAGTTTTGGATCAAAGGAATAACATGTAGGTACGTACGGTAATAGTATATTTCAAACTAAGGTAAGAAAGTGCTATATTGTAGACCGCGGGGCAATTGTTATAAACCGAGCCGAAGGCGAAGTTTGTAATTGCCCAAGGTCTTCAATAGCACTTTGTTACCACAGTTTGAATACAATTTTCCCAGCCTCTTTCATTTAACATAATTTAAAGTTGAAATTTCAAAAATTGAATACTGTTGTTTCCTTGGAAAAAATTGGTAGTAGGCTCATTTGTAAAGTATTAAATCGGTAGTAGGCCCATTTGTCAAATATTTTGACATTTTCCGGGCATCATGTTTGCTTTGGAGTGACGTATGTACTTTTCCTCCCTAGGTATGCAAAGTACAACTTTCCTCCCTCAAATGAGGTGTGAACGATTCAACTTTCAACCCGGCTGGGAAAAAATTAGTTAAATATAGTACATACGAATATGTATAGATAAAAAAAACAAAACAGACCGTAACTCAAACTTTTTATACTCATTTTTCTTGCTACCTGGAACGCTATGGTTAATAATGAATAGTAAAGGTATACCGGAATAGTGAAACTATAAAAAAGTATTGTTTGAGAACAACGAAAATTCTTTTGGGATGATTTTCAACCCTTACAACTTATAATAAATTAAATGGT
Organism: Abscondita cerata; assembly: GCA_030710515.1. Taxonomy (NCBI): domain Eukaryota; kingdom Metazoa; phylum Arthropoda; class Insecta; order Coleoptera; family Lampyridae; genus Abscondita; species Abscondita cerata. The sequence continues at coordinate 224,513 of JALBCR010000790.1, read as the reverse complement.
CCACTCGACCAACCTACCAATCCGATGGTGACAGAAAAGTGTAGCTTGCATGAAACATGAGACTTAAAGAGATTTAAATACATACTTTGATTTTTTAATTCACCATGTTCTCTAATATCATCTTTTAGAAATGTTTTCCAACATAGACGGCATGTTTTGTATTTAACGAAATGTCAAACTAAATGTCAAACTAATTGTAAAATAACCAAAAATGCTGTTTTTATTTCGTTTTTGTGAAAATCAGAATTATTTTCACGTTCCACCTGCGTTTTAAAATTGTCCACTCGTTATGAAATGTCAAATTTTAAATGCATTAAAATGTCACATTTTTCATAATTTGTTATTGATGACATAACTAGTTATGAAATTAATTTTATTCACAATCACTATTGTAATGTGTGAATTGCAAACTTTCTAAAGGTTTGAAAGTTTGCCGTTTTTAACTGTAATGACTTTCTCATGGGTTGAAGGTAAACAGCTGTTCGCTTTCAACCCAAGAGAAAAGAGAGAGAAATAAATAAAAGACAAAAGTTTCAATGTTGCTATGGTTACACAAATCGCTTCCATTTTTATTGGTCGAAGCATGTTACAAAGGTTTTCAGTTTATATTATTTCACTTCAAAAATGTAATTGTGAATAAAATAGTATACATACCTCGGTAGAAATTCCATTTCATCCTCGCGCTCTATCCGACCGACAGCCCTCGGATGAAATGAAACATTTTCCACCTCGCATGTAATATACTAATTTGTACTCATTGCTTAAAATTACCATTTTCCCGAATTAATTTGAGTGCGGGAAGTAAACATTACCTACTGTAAGCAACTGTTTCAGATTATTTTGACAGGAGTAATAAGTAAATCAAAACGGTTTGAGAAAGGACTGTATAACTTATTCTGTGCTATAACTACATTTACCTTATTTGGTTTGGAAAACTAGCTTATCGCTCGTTTTAGTAAATACATACTATGCATTCGTCAAAATTACTCTTTTCATAACTGGTTACGTAAATGATTTAGTATCCATAATATAACATGTATTGATAAGGGATCGTCAACCTATACTACTCTCTGGAGATCAAATGTAAGAACCCAAAAAACCTCTTATTATAAGATTCGACTTCATTAAAAAACTAGATCCGGTTCTGCTACAAATTTTTCTTATGAGACGGCGTCCATATTGACTACGTTTTTTAGAATAATTTTTTAACAAAACTGTGTTGCATAATGGTGGCGTTCTACACAATTTGATTTTATAACAAAACATCAACCAACTTATTAATTTTCAATTAAATAAAATTTTCTCCAATGTGAAGGCGCATTAAAAATTTAATGCATAATACATATAAATCACAATAAAAAAAATTTCCAATCAAATTTGGCATTGCATGTGCTTTGACTTCTATAATCAGCCAAACCAAAACATGATTACTACTTACGCCATATATACATTCAGCGTCTTTAAAAATAAAACATCACACCATTTTTACACACAGAAAATAATTAAAAATACTTTTGCATTAACTATATTTCATTGGCGACTTTTGTAGAATTAAAAAGCAAGTATTAAACTCAATATATAATAATTATAAAACAAGTTTTATAGGCATTTCATACATGTTGCAAATAAGACAAAACTAAATGTAACTTAAGGTGGGTAATAGAAACGTTATAAAATATTTTTATAATGAAGTTCGTTAAAATTTTATAAGAATTGTAAAAACGTTTATATAACTATTTTTTTAGTTTTCGGCATACCTTACAAAATGAATCATACTGCTAAATTATTGTATAAAAGGTGCCCATTTTGAGTTTATAAGGGTTATCTACACATATTAGGAACATTTCTAACACTTAAGTTATTTTATAAAATCAGTTTTGGAAATGTTGTCTCCATCTTTATAAAATATGAAATTGTTGGTTGGGTTTATATCCCTTAAATCTGATAAAAGATTCTCTGGTAAAATGTGTCTCAGAAATGAGACATATATCGATGTTTTCTATGTCGAGGACTAGTTGCAATTCTTGTTTATGTTTCAACAGCCCATTGGCATTCCATTCCATGATTCTTAAACTAGTTGACATTAAGTTTCTTAGGAATAGCTCCTTTAGCGCTATATTCTAACCTTAATATACGCTCATCCATTTTATTTAGTTTCTCCAAAATTTGTTGGAGAGTCTGCTCAATAGATGTGCTTTGTACTTTTGTTACTAGTTTTAGTTTCTATATTCTCAGAAACAACTTGGCTATATGTAATTTTCCCTTCTTTCGCTTTGGCTGCTCCGTCTGTTGGTTAATTCTTTGAGGTTGTGTGGGCAAAACAGTCTTTTTTACCACGTTTGTCCTTTATTTTTTGTATTTCTTTTGCTACAGTGCATCCCTGTAATTTGCTGGATGCCCCTCTCCACAGTGTACACACTTAGGCTGAGCAGTTTTAGGTTTATCACAGTCCACTGTTAGATGTTTACCAGTACATCTAACGCAACGTGGTTCTTTGTTACAAAATTTTTGCGTATGGCCATATGCTTGACACTTTTACATTGCTGTACAAGTCTCAATTTCCTTAGTGGCAGGATTTCTACTGGACTCTAATATATCGGTAATTCTGTATATTTTATCAACACTTTCGTCATGTCTAAATGAAAGCATAAACATATTTAACGGTTTGTTTGCTCTTATATTTTAGTTTGGGGTAGCTTCAAGAAGTTTATATCCACGTTTTCTCATTTCCTGGACACTGTGTTCTGGTTTTATGGAATGGTGCAGCCTATTGGCCATAACTTTAATTGGTCGGTTCTGCTTATTCTCATAAGAATGCCAGTAGTATTCCTCTTTGTTTAATGCTGCAGAAAGCGTTTTAAAATCAATGTCATCCTGTACATTTATTTTAATATTTTATCATTAATGACTTTAATTTGTGCATTGGGAATCTGATTCACCATTTCATGAAGTTCGTTAAAGTTCTTAATGTCATCCACTATGATAGGTGGGGGTGCTTTCGTTTTTTTAGCTTTTACATCATTAGTGTTATTACCTTGTTCTTGTTTTTGTTGTTGTGGTGGTGGGGTAAGCGAAGTATTCATTTTCTTTTCTTCCTATTTTTCACACGAATCCACTCTGTCTCACGAGCTAATTCCTCTTCATCGATTGCAATATTCATTTTGTTTCTCCCCTTGTTTAACGTTGTTAGGCAATATTGTTTTTTCTAACTCTGGTATTTTTTGCTCATTTCTTCATACATTTTATGTATTTTGTTTAATTGAATTTGGAGTTGTTCGGCCCTGTTAACGGCACTTACCTTTTCGTTCTCCGATAATTTCCAGCTGTTGTAAAGTTGTTGTTCGTTTTGCGAACGTTGATAATTTTCTTGGAATAATGCATTATTTTGGTGCATTAATATCGCTTCATTTGCGATTGTGGTACAGCTTGTTGTGAAAACATTTCTTTACGCGATAAATTTACGACCGTATAAAGGTCGCCAGTTATAACTCGCGAGCAATGATAACTGTTTATCTCTTTCGTTCACAGTAATATAACTCTCGACACGTCTTAATCGTTCAAAATTCAAACGAATACTTATATTCGTATATGGAGTAATAATGATGTGCTATATTATTATTATTATGCTAAAAAGAAATAAGCACAAAATTTATTTGATAAGAATTGTAACATAACACTAGGTTTAGTATTAAGTAGGTTCATTGTACTTGTTATCAAATACAAAGTTTAAATAGAAAGAATATAAATAAGACACATTTTGATTAAAGTTTTCAAAATGAGAGCAATAAACAATTTGTAATACTTAAAATGAAATAAATTTGTTGGGGCACCAACCTCTTTACACAATGTTTAATTCCACGGCTAAGAAGCTAATGGTTGACGTTTTTTGTGTACCACTATATTATATCTCGAAGATCTTCCGCTCTCTTAACTGAACCCGTAGCACTTTTTACATAAATATTTCCGTGCACACACCAAGCATTTTTTGGCCCAAATTTCTTTCCTGCCTCTGTTAGTAAATTAGGGCGTATTTTAGTTAAATCTTCTTTTATGGTTATGTTGAACTTGCACGACCGCCTTATTTAAGTTTTGATTATCATCAAGAGCCATTTCAAATATTCCAATGTTCTTCTGGAGTACTGTTCTTGTTGACTCTAGACGTTTTTTTAACTCTAAATTTTCATTCCAACTTAGCAATTTTTCTTTTAACTTCGGATACCTCCTTTACTAAACCACTTATTTTGTCTGAAAATTTTTGTCTAATTTTTCGAAGATTGCCTCCAGTACTTGATTTTTCATAAGATCAATCGATCTTCTAAGTCCGTTCTTGTAATAACCATTTCAATGTATTTTCTTGGAAACCAAAACAATTAAAAAAAAAACTTAAAATAGCACTTTTTTAAACACACAGCACAAGCTTTAGATGGTAATCTTCGAGATTTTAATTTTTGTTTTTTGGCGTAAATTTAGTTGATATTTTTAATTGAAAGCACAGTCACGCACGTCTACGCTACACAAGCGACATCGACATCGACATATATATATATATATATATATATATATATATATATATATATATATATATATATATTATTATTATATAAAAGATACGTCGATGATATAATAATTATTGCGCATAAAAACAAATTAATACAATTCAAACCAATTTCAACAACTGCCATTCAAGATTGCAATTTACAATTGAATTAGAAAATAAAAATAGAAATAAATTTTCTAGATTTAACATCGCATATTAATAAAAATAACAAATTAGAAACTAATTGGTACAGAAAAAATGTTAAAACTGAACGCTTTTCAAATTTTAATTCATACACATCTAATACATATAAAGTCAGTGTAATTAATTCCTTAGTGGATAAATCAATAATTTTATCAGAACCTAATCATCATAAATCAAATTTAAATAAAATTAAAAACATGCTTTCAAAAATAACTATCCTAAAACTTTTGTCAATAAATATGTAAATAAAAGATTTAACAAAATTATTAATAATAAAAAGAAAAAAAATAATAATTCTAATATATGAATAATGAATTTATTAACAATATAATTCAAACTTGTATTCAAAAAAAATTACATTAATATTCCTTACATACCTAAATTATCTAAAAAAATTGAAATAGAATTTAAAATATAACATTCAAATTTCTTAATAATTAAAAATTTTTTAGTAAATTATAAGATAAAACTGACTTTTAAAACAAACTGAATTAGTATACAAATAAATTGTCAAAATTGTGATAAGGCATATATAGGACAAACCAAACAATACCTATATTTAACTAACGTAAAAACTCAATTAAAATAAAATTAAATTTTCCACAAAAACCTAATACTGCCTTATCCGATCACGCTGTCGAAATTATGATTTTAAATCGTTCTAGAAAAGGAAAAAAATACAAAAACGAGCTTTATTAGAAATGATTCGCATAAAAAAATACAAAATTCAGTAAACTATAAAACAGATATAGAAAAAACTTATTCTAACATACCATAACATTCGGCTCAATTGCTTATAGTGTTGCTCGCGTCTTAATAGTAAGCATTACATTCTCATTACATAATATACTATTACTTAAGGAATGTGACAAAATATTATTTAGTTGAAAAACCAGAAAATGTTTTGGAGGATATATTTTACAGTAATACACACCGCATAAAATATTTTGGAACTTTAAAGTCGAATATCTCGAAAAATAATTGAGATATCAAAATTTATTTCGGATATTCTTACTCAGCGTAAAAAAACTACATTAGAATCATATATTACATCTAATGTAACAGTACGACATCCGCGCATCGGAGGACGACGACGACTCGATCATTGCGCTCGTAGAACGGCTCGCTCGACAAATATCCTGAAAAACATTTCATCGTATGTTACTGATTTTGTGCAGACATTGCTGAACACTGGTTTAGTGTGTAACAAAAAACGGAAACAACAAAGAGTTCAAAATGAAGGAGCACAAGTAATATTAGTAGTTTTGGATTCAAACACAAATATTCGGGAAGTGACTCATAGTCTGGGTGCGCACCGACATAAATTATCATTTATAAATAACCAGCTGTAAGTTTTTGAGTGGCTAAATTACCTATCGTTTCTCTAGAATCTGGGGCGTTTCCTCATAATCTCGTCTGGAAGACGTCTTCCCTTGTAATGTTTAAAATTTGTTGATAACCCACTTTTAAAGAAAGTAATCGCAAGAAAAATTAGTGAAACGCGCGAAAAAATTTGCCCGACAAAAATTTTGGGCCACCATCTCAAACATGTTAAAATTTTAAGCTTAAAAAATGTATTGATAACCACCTGATTTTATCAGGATTGGTTAATTAAAACATGCGAAATTCAAATATCGAGTTGTTTGACAAAAAATATTTTCCGATTTTTCAGTCCGACGCGTGAAAATTGAATGCGTCTTCCAGACAAAATTATGAGGAAACGCCCCAGTTTCGAGTACAACGATAAAAACATCTTGTCGGACTACACGTAATTAAACAACTCAAAAACTTACAGCTGATTATTTATAAACTATACTTTATGTCGGTGGGCACCCAGACTATCAACAGGGCCTGATCAAAACTCCCAATTTTCATAACGCCTAACTGAAAAACTGATCACAACTCCCAACTTGTGCATTTTGTCACAACTTCCAACTATTTTCACAACTCCCAACTACGTTTCTTTTTTATAGCGCCCAACTCTGAGTTTGATCACAACGCCAAACGTTGTTACAACTTACAATTTTATATTTGTTCATAAATCCCAACTTGATCATAACTTCCAACGACGCGACGTACGTCTCAGCGTTATCTGACCGTGGGCTTCGATTAGAACCGGTAATATCAATTAAAACGAAACGTGTTTACAGCTTTGGTTTTGATTTATAGATTTAGACGTTCTAACACTCCTTTAAGCGTTGTATGCAAGGAGAATGAACCAACGACCATCATCATACCGTGTCGTCATTTCGGATATTGCGATCAGTACTCCAAAGTGATGCAAAGAAGAAGAGAGGAAATTCAAATTTCTATACTCAGTATACTATTGGCGGGGAGTAATTAACCTGTCAGAATTATCAAATCTCCCATATTGCAGTGGCATAGGTACCTGATACGTTTGGAAAATCATATTTTTAGTAGGTAAATATATTATAATAGTAGAATCTACCTTGATATGAATTATTATGTGGTTTCTTTTATTGTTTCAATCCTAAAAGCCTAAAATCGGTCCCCGCAAATTAATTGTAATTGTAATAAATGTACTGACGATATCTGCATTACTATTTTATTTTATATTTATGTCATATATTATTTATATGTTATTTATTTTATTTGTATAGTAGATCACATTACAAATTTTACTTCTATCTTGGTATAATACCCACATCTACGGCTATGATTCTCGTTTCGTCAGTACCTGGGCTGATGGCAACGTGTTTACACAGATTAAACTATTGTTCTCAGACCCTAGATGGGTCGATATGCTGCAAGAGCGGCACAATGATCGTATTTTGGTTAGAATTTATTGGTTTTACTTAACCGTAGAAGTACCGCTTTCACAAGAAAATAAAGAATTATTTCAAGCAATTATGATTTATTACTCCGCGCCAATATTATACAGACTTTAACTAAGATAGCGGAGCAACATATAATTATTCTGTTTGCCCTCTGGACAGAAAATTGATTGAACATTACATTCGAGGTGTGTCAACATAATCTTAATACTAATATAATTTAGATGGGTACCCATTTATCTAATATGTCTGTTGTCACCTTTAAATATACAGGGTGATGGCGGTCAATAAATCGAACAAAACACCTTCATAAAATTTTTGAAAATTATCAAAAAAATGTTTTATTTATTTGCTCATCGGTTAAGGTGTAGAACAGGGGGACGCAAAGGGGCGCATATTATAGACCTCGACGAGACAACTAAAATGATACCTCACTCAACCCCGGAAACTGCTATGCGAACTGCTTTAAAAATGCGAATTATTCGCTAATTGTCCAAAAAAAATATTGAAATTCCAAAATTCACGCACTTTATAGGTTAAATTGTTGTACGTTTCACTAACCTTTTCGCAGGAATGTAATGATTGTGAAGTATTTTTAGATACATTAAGTGTGTCTCATTCATCAGCAGAACTCCACATCGCCCTATACTAATAAACGTCAAAGAACTATTGGAAAGTGTGGATGCGTTGTAAAAACATAAAAAAACTGTAAAATAAATATTTTTGTAAATATTCTAAGATTTCGAAAATCTATCTAGGTTAACGGGCTTGATAGATTACGTCCAAAATCTTATCAGATAAGACGGTTTTCCTGACATTTTATTTATGAGTCAAAATCAGATGCGTTGTAAGAAAAAAATCACATTTATGAAGAAAATGTGCAAAAAAAATTTTGAAAACGAAGTAAACATTTCAGTATGCAAACAGTAAATGAATCTAACTGCTAATCCGTTATACGAACGCTATCTACGAGAGTACGTCGAACGAAATATCGCGCGCCCAAGTTCCTTAAGCCGAGTTAAAATCTCACTCTAACAAAGTGAAAATGAAATTGGGTTTTATAATGGTTCCAACAAAAGCTATCCAAATAGAATTTTCAACATCTTTTCTTCCTCCACTTTGTTTTAATTGATATTGGTAGAGATATTGTTACAACAATTAGTGTCCCTTGATTGTTTTCCCTCAGTAATTACTTATTGGATAAAAAATAGTTTAAACCAAAGTTTAAACAAAAATTGTGTATAATTAAATTACAAACAACTTTAATTTGAACCAAAATACGTAAAATAAATATTTTTCTAAATATTTTAAAATTTCAAAAAATTGGCGACATAGATTATGCTCAAAATCTAATCAGATCAGCGGAATTATAAATAAGTTCCACTACAAAGTTTCATAAAAATGGGACGCATGGCTGGCCGCCGGACATATTTTTTTTACTTCATTATAACGTGTTAAAATTTTCGGTTTGGATTATAAAATTTTAAGAACGAAGAAGCAACAATCATATTATATAATAGCATTACTTTAATCTCAAAGTGTTTTCATTTTGACAATTCATTTTAAAAATTAAGTATAATTTAGAAGAATTGTATTTACAGGACCGGCAGAAAGGTCGGAAGTTTTTGAAACGGCTAGTACTCCCCCCCTATTGGGTCGACAGATGTGGGGAGAGGACCGTTGGATTTGGGAGGATTTTTTTACTAGTTGAAATCATGGACCTGTGGACAGTGGATCACCAGGTTTTTGCTACGACAGTTTTGTCCGTAATAACGAGTCCGTCACGGCCACTCAGCGTGAGTTTCGTCGCCATTTTAATATCCACCAAAGTCGGGCTGTTACCTCTCAACACACTATTCTTTGTTGGATTGAAGCACTTCGCACACAAGGTTCATTGATGAGGAAAAGACCAACCGGAGCTCCATGAACGATTCAAACACCTGAGAACGTTGAAAATGTGCGACTCCAGCAGTATATCGCAAAACAAGGACGCCACCTGACTGAAGTGTTTTTCCACACATGAAATTCCAAAATGCTTTGAAATTGTGAATCCAAATCTGTCAATAAATTTGTTTTGACTAAGAATTACCGAGGTTATGATTCTTTCAAAAACGTCCTACCTTTCTGCCGGACCCTGTATAAGCCATTCAATAGTGAAACAACTACATCGAAATTCCTACTAAATGTAGGAAATAATGCTGTTACATAATATTGTTACTACATGAAAAGTCTACAATTTTATTGCAAGAGGCCCATTTTCTTAGGCAGAAATTAGGGCGTACCCAGTTGACAAATTTAAAAATATGTTGAAAGCAGTACCCATAGTGCGGCTAAGAAAAAATAAGGCGCTCACTCTGATACAGGCTGTATATATCTTCTCTATAAGACGAACAAGCGCTTTTCATTTCTGCACTCCAAACCATTCAAAACCGGTTATTTCTATGGTAAAACCGTCTTTAAAATTGGCCGTTTGTAGTAAACTCGGTTATTTCCATGTCGCTCCTATTGCATTTATTACATGGCGCCACTCGTTGAAACATAACCTCGAATTTATATTTCAATGACGTGTTTAACGTGGTGTCTACCACGTGTTTTTTTTTGTAAAGTTGTTAAAAAACTGTAAGATGGATGATGAATTTGTTACAGTTGAAACAAGTAACAGAGGAAGCAGAATGCGGAAAAAGAGGTTATCGAGTCGTAATATTTTGGAAACTTCAAGGCAATCAATGAATATTACTTATTGTTTGTGCTTATTTTATTATAACTTAATGTTGATACTATTATAAACTGCATATTGTAGGTATGGTGATCCAAATCCGTCCCTAAAAAATGTTAAACGCCCTTGTAAGCATAACGGAAAATCTTATAAGAACGTTACTATAAGACATCGAGATGTAGAAATTCTTAGTAAACATTTTTATCAATATTTGAAAGGGTATTTTCCTCTCGGTTACTATGTTTTTTTCTTTGCCTTATAGGAGAGATTGGCGGTAATTAAACCACTGTTAAAATATCGGCCAACGTTTCACAACTTCTTATTCTAAAAGTTGTTATTACTGTGTGTAAATGTGTGTGCTCGTTTATACAGGCTGTTTCATTAAGCTTGGTACGCGGCCATATTCTGAAAACTATTTGGTATAGAAATTCGGGAAAAAAATTTATTTTATTACTGAAACTGCTATGAGAAAATTCTGAAATTATTTTCGTTCCTAATTTCACCGCAAGGGGGCGCAATTGACAAGGCGAGGCATAAAATTTAAGGTTCCTCCTAAAAGTTTCATATGAAGCTGTGACTTTAATAACATCAGTAGAAAGCCTGAATAATTCAGCATAAGTTTTGTCTCAGGGTCATTGGCGTATCGGCCTCAATGTCACAGCTTCATATGAAAATTTTCAGAGAAATCTTGAATTTTATGCCTCGCCCTGTCAATTGCGCCCCTCTTGCAGTGAAATTCGGAACTTGAAAATAATTTCCAGAATTTTCTCATAGCCGTTTTAGTATAAAAATAATTTTTTTTTCCCGAATTTCTATACCTAATAGTTTTCGGAATATGGCCGCGTACTAAGCTTAATGAAACAGCCTGTATTTATCAAGGTGAAACGTTGCCCGATATTTTAACAGTGGTTTAATTACCCCAACCTTTCCTATAAAGAAAAGAAAAAAGCATAAAAATTGTGCCATATGTTATCCGTTACACGTAGCCAATGTGTTGAATTAGAATCAGTAAAAAATGTAACCATTTCATGTTTTATAAAAACCGGTAATAGTGCTACTAGGGTTTGTCAAAAATTATTCACTGCGGCACTTTCAATTACTAAACATAGAATACAACAACATAACATGGAAACTAAAGAAGAGTATATCATCAAGAAATCCAACGTTCTATGTGTGGACATAGGATTTAGCTAATCGTGGATTAAGAGAAATAGGTTTAGCACTGCTCAACTATCTAGATTCAGTAGGCTACGCAGAAATAAATCTAATTAGGTTGTTTTGCGATGGCTGTGCTGGTCATGCCTTAATGTATTGGCTAAAATATATATCTCCTCAAAATGAGAAATAATGTTAACTTTTCCAATTCGAGGATACAGCAGAATAAAAAAAATTCTAAGGAAAAAACCCATCAACACTTCAAAAGAGGAATATATATAGGGTGTCCAGTAACTCTACGGACAAACTTCGCGTAGTGTTTCTAGACCCAAAAATAAAAAAAAAACATATAAACCTAGGTCCGGAAATGCTTCGTTTAGGACCTACAGGGTGTTAAAAACTCTTATTTTCCTCTGTTTTTGTGCTATATTTTTCGAACAAATTTGAATATGGTTCTGAAATTTGGGACACTGGGGCTTTGTAACATTTATTTATTTAGTTTGATTATTTATTTCTCCACTTTAGTTCTTAAATTCAAAGCTAAAGTAAAAATGCTAACATACGTTACTTTCATTTTAAATTCCAATTAGCTAAGGATTATGGGAATTAAATTAAACTGTTCATCAACCAATATCTCGAAAACGGTTGATCTGACGGGCATCGACCAAGTATACCTTTCCTGCTCAGAACTGAAAAGGGACAAACTAAATGAAACGTAGCGACAATATACCGGGTGGTAAAAAGTTATGTCCAGTTAACTTTTGGCATAAAATTTTTTAACACCTATAGGTCGTCAACGAAGCGTTTCCGGGCCAGGGTTTATATGAACTTATGTTCTTATTTATTATTACACTTATTACACCCCGTGTATTTTATATAATGAAGTAGGAACAACAAAAATATTAACCAAATGCTGGCAAATATATGATATTAGGCAGCTCGAAAATATTACAAAAAAATGGTAGGATTTCATCTTTAATTAAAAATTACCTAAACGGAATCAAAGAACACTCAAAATTGAAGTGACAACGTTTGAGTATTATCGATTTCACCCTAAAAATGAAGAAGATAGGAAAGCAGGACAGTTTAACATAAAAAAAAGTTCAGTATAAAAACTGTTTGCTCAAAAAAAAAGTTGAAGACAACTTATGCGAGAAAATTGAAAATCACAAAAAGATCATGTGTAGCATAAAAACTTGCTAAAGCCCACTTTAGAAGATAATGAGGCCATCACGGTAGAGACTGCTGATATTGCGATTGCCTTCATCAAGAGAACCAGTAACCATGTTGTAGTATTAGTATCTTTACGTTTTCCTTAATAGAAGATATTATACCGTTTTTAAAGTTTACGTTGAAAAACAGTCATTGTTGCAACAAAAGAGCTACATTCAAATTTATTTTCTAATTTATTGCTGAACATTTTTGTATATTTAAATTATTTTATATCCTACCGCTAGAGAAAGTATTTTTTGATACGGTTTCTTTTTAGTTAAATAAAACGTGCACTGAAGGACAACATTTTGCCATCCCCTGAACAATTTATAGAAATGAAAGTATTTCCGAGAATAATCATTATGCAAAAAAGTTATGAAAGTTTTATTATCCATAACGTATGTTTGAACAATTTTTTTCTAAAACGCCATTTTCTTTTTCCTTCGATTTGAGCAAAATTTAAGTCACGTTTATTATAGAGGACGATGTAGAGTTCTGTGCAAAACGCTTGTTTGTAATCATCTCGATTAATACCTAACGTCAATATCTTCAGGAGTGATAACTTTCCATCATCACCAGTTCTGCAAAATTATAGAATTTTACTAGGGAATTCGTTTTCTTCAAAAGATTCAACATGTTGATTTTATTTTGCACAGTCAAAGAACGTTTATTTCTGAAGGTATCACATACTGCACTTCAGACCAAAGTAAGAAATCGTAATTTTTTCCCTAATGAATCTATCAAAATAATTTTATCATATGACAATTTAACACTCATATATAACGTTTTTTATACCTCAACAAACAATATGTCCGTACTTGTTTCGTAAACTACAATATTGAAATACTTAGAGATGCACCTTGTCCATATACAATTTATTATTAAAATATTAACCGGACAATGTGATATAAGGGCATTCTTACACCACTGTATCATAAAATAAAACTTTTGAACGTGGATTCTCCTATCAGATTATCCTAAACTACAATAACTTACCGGAAATATTTAAAATATTACCTTTAAATAAGTTTAAGCAAAATACGACGTTATTTACTGTTGAAGGAAGCAACAGATTGAACGCATAGTTTGTAAGCTGCATATTTAACCGTTTGTTACAGTCACAAATTTTAAATATTTAAACATTTTTCATTTTGTATTAGTTTTAAGCAATTATTTTTGTAAATGGTAGCAACAATATATTTTAAGTTTGTAACAAGGTATAAGTGGGATATTCGCTGAACTTCGCCTTGAGGATTCCCATTTTTTATTCTTTTGGGAATTAAAGACACTATTATTATTATTATTAATATTATACTAACCATAAGCCTTTCCTTACTGTATATTGTTAATTAATTAATTTAAATTGTTAAAGGTGTTTCTTAAAAACTAATTTGGTAACAACACGTAAATGTTGAATCGCAAAATATTAGAATAAATAATAATAGCTGACCATGCTCGTTAAAAATATGAAAAGTGGTTTTTAACTAGAAACAAGTGTCACGGAAACGGCATAAATATAAACCCATACACACATAAGGACACTAACTACAATCCTACACAGCATGCCCAAAAGCGATAAAAGCGAAACGTCTTCCGCATCCACAAGATTAATTTGTATTCTACAGAATAGCATTTGTTGAAATTTTAAAAACTACTTATGGACAAACATTTCAAAGTACTTTTAAAAGTGGTTTCCATATATTGCTTACAACTTTCTATTGATTTATTTTGACAAAAAAATACCGATAAATTTATCAAAACCCAAAATTTGATAAGGGCTACTATGTGTATTAAAGTATTTTCAAATATATAATTATCTTGTTAAATAAGTAGTTATAAGCAGCAAAGAACTTCGTGTGCAGAAAACATCAAAAATTAGTATCTAGATCAGGAATAAATAAACAAATAAAATAAGCTCGAAAATAAGATTACAAAAAGGTTTAAAAACTCAATCTAACTAGAAAAAGCAATACTTGTACGTTACTTGATGTTAACAAATGTATACTAAATATTTTGAAAAACACCTCTTATACAGTTCTACAAGGGGTATTACATTTTCTATGCTTACAAAAAATTAATTCATTCAATTTACTGATTATTTTAAAAATAACTATGTTTTCGATTGTTAATAAAGGTAATAATCATAATATTTAATCAATGGTTTAAAAATAACGAAAATAATATTTCAACATTGGGACCCCGACGTGATATCTGAAAAAAGATTTTAATTCAACTCAAATTTGAAGAGTTTAAGGAAGGAAAGTTAATAAACTATTATCAAAGCTAAACAAAAAATCACATCACAGTTGTTAAGAGAGATGATAAGATTTTGTGTGCTAATGCGAGCGCAAAATCCATCACCAATCTCTCTTTTGTTTTAATCAAAAAATCTCACTTGTGGAAAAAACGATACAGATTACGAAAAAATAGTTAAAAACTTTTTGAAAAATATACAAAAGTTCAGTTTGTGACAAATTAGGCATAATATGTAATTATGATATCATTCTGTATGAAATCTTAGATAACAGTTTCTCTCTTAATTCCCGTTACATCCGGGAAATTTACATATGTTTCGAACATTCCCTCTATAGTCTGGAAAATGATCGAACCCATCTCTACGTATTTCTTTTTGAGGAAACTCCGCTGTATTACCTCGTCTTCTTTTATTTTCACATTGCTCTTGAAAGTCTTTGCTTGGTCTTCCTCTTTTTTTCACAACTTCTTTTCCTTGTTTACATAAGGCGTCGGCAATTGCCAATTTAAAACCTAAGAGCGGCATGTGCAATTCATCATATGTTCTTCTCCATAGCAGCTATCCATTGACTACGCAGATATCTAAAAATATTTTCATGTGTCACTTTTTGTCCTGATCTTTATTCTATAAAACCCAATGGGGAGTCTAACAAATCGACACCTCGCATGTAATTATTATACACAAAAATAATACGGAGACACTGAATTATTTTATGTGTTTTTTCGGCTTGAAAATATCGTTTCTTTTCTCTTGTAGGTCACTTCCCACATATGAAGAAACGGTTTATTGTCATACCACGCTACGACACTGACTTTTGTGCCATCAATGATTGCTGTCTTTTCTTCCATGTTTCCTCCACCTCTTTTTTAAATTATTTCTCTGTTCAGACTAACTGTCCCTACAGGAAGGATGCCCTGTTTATCCAAATATACCACAAGTGGCACACTGCTGCCCCAGTTATCCAAAAATTCGAAATAGTATTAAATGATCGCACTACCACATTACTAGAGCTTTCTAAATCCGATAAGTTGTCAGAAACTCGGTTGCTTTGGTCGCCCGCAAAAATTTTAAAATCATACCTAAATCCACTACTCCCACTGAGCACGAAGTTTTTAAAACTCCACGTATGTGATTTTTTTGGGTTATATTGTTTAAAATTTGATCGGCATTTAGTAGGTATGATCTGTTCATCTACTGCCAAGTACTCTTCTTTTGGTACCAACAATAACCTCTCGCGCACTTTATCCAAAAAGGGTTAAATTTTGAACAATTTGTTGTGTCCGGGTTGATCAGAAGGAATTTGATTGTCATTATTATTAAAATATAAAAATTGTTTAATTTGCTCCTATCTATTACAAGTGTCAATACGTTAGAAACAGGTGGATATCCTAGCGATTCCAATAAATTGTTCAATTTCATTTGTGTATATAGTTACTAGCGGGTTTATTTGGTCGAGTTTGCTCGAAAATAAATTAGATTGGTCCGTGACATATTTAATGAGATCTTTCGGAAATAAGTAATAGAAGAAATCTAAAGGGCTTTCTAACTGCTCAATTTCATCTACCATACGGTTGTTTCCTCTAAATTCTATGTCATTTGGATTTCTGTTCAAGTTACTTTTTCCATTTGCCAGGATTTAATTTTTCAATCATTCCAGACAATGGTGTGTTTTCTTCTGATTCAGAAGATACGTCACTTTCTGATATAATACCATAACTTCGAGGTGCGTCATCATCACCGTCAACGTCGCTATCAGGTACTAAAACTTTTCTTAAATCGTCATCATCTGAGAAATCACTACATTCGATTTTGTCGTCAGGAATATCTTTAACATGAGCAAGATTTCTATAAAACTTTTTGGGATCCATCTATAAAAAAATAACATATCAATCCTAACTGTGTGTTGTTCTACGACAGTCAAAAACGCATGATGTGACATTAATGGCACAAAGCTCATTTTTGCAAAAATAAATAAATACGATTTTTTAATGAAGTCGCTGCCAAGATATCGTGTGATTAAGAAACACTTATTTATAATTAAAAAACGCCATCAAACATCATCAAGTCAAACACACATGCAAATTCTGCAAGATTTAACTTGATTATCGATTTCCAACGCAAAAAAATCCACGCAAGCGAAAAATTTTAATATCCCTCGCAAGAGCGAAATTTGCCAGTTCTAGAAATCCATGTAATTCAGACCTGAATCTACAATTTCACTTAGATAAATAATAAAAATTGGTGTGTTCCATATATGGCACGGCTTGCAATAAAGGGATTGATACATTAAATACATTGACACTGCGAAAAGGTTATGCGCTTTTTTAAACATAACATATCGAATTGTTGTTAATCGATTATAACTATTCTCAGTGATTTTTGTAGACTTGCGTTCGAGCTATGCTTCTCTAATGAGCGTCCATAAGTCGAAACACGTGTATGTAGTTGCTGTTCGTGATCCTGCAATTATCACTGGCTACTGTTTATACTCGGTTGGCAAGATTTCGATGTGTTGCGTTAAAAAGACGCATAGTATTTTTGCAATTTTAATGAATTCATCAACAGATTTCTACGATGGCGACACTGAAATCGTTGAATATGATGCAAACGCACATGCGCACTGATATACTAGCCTATAGATTTCCTAATGGGAAAACTCTTGCGGTTGTTTGGGTAACTATTACCTAACAGTAATATCTACCTCAGCAACCAAATTGAACCGCCGTCCTTTTAAGAGATCTTGAATTGTCTGAGCTTTATGAGTTGAACATACCATACTGCAAAAAATTAAACACTCATTTAATTGCATTCCGTGGTCTTGTTACTGAGGTTGAATTAACCTTTTCAAGTGCGCTCAACGTTAATTTTGATAACTACTTTTTCAACGAAGATGTTGTAATTGAAGTGCCAACTTAGCGGCTTTATTGTTTGACTAATATACAGTGAATTCCAAAAAGTAAGAAAACTTCATTGATTATACCTGACTTAGAGGTTAGTTTTTGCTTGGTTTAAAACCAAAATAACACTCATTGGCGTCGGTGAAGGTGAAGGGGTTCTTGGTACTTGTCAAATTTGACATGTTAATATTAAAACATTCAAAAATTGTGTTTTCTGTAAAGATACCAGAAATAGTCGTTAAGACAAGTTGTTCAAAATGATTTTTAGACCTGAGTTTCAGTTCAATACTGACATTTTGTCGAATTTTATAAAAATTTAGAAATTTGGACATCCAATTGTCTTTTACACATAATTTTGAACTAATGAAAAGAGTAAAAATGTAAATAACAAAAGAAGTAAACATTTAAAAGTTGATACAATATCAAAAATTTTATGATACTCCAAAACAAAATTGTCAGTACTGAACTGAAACTCCGGTTATAGGTCTAAAATATTATATCGAACAACTTTTCTCAATGACTCTTTCTGATATCTTTACAAAAATACAATTTTATCCTTTTATCTTATTGACAAATAAAATGATAAAAATTAAAGAATGTCGTCATATTGCCAACATCCTAACCTGAAATTGTCGAATCATAAATTAATGTACTTTTAATTATCAATGTATTTGTAATTATTACCTAATAATTAAATGGTTATTAACACTAATGTAGCATTAATGGTTTTAAAGCGGTAATCTAAAAAATGTTTGCTTATTAAGTTACACTTCTTTTACGTGTTTTAACAAATTTTGACATTAAATAGTAATTACAAAAAAACTAATTCAAAAACTACAAGTCATTTCAACTATGATCAACATCAGCGAACGGACAATGTATTTGTATATTATGTGTAAATTCGCTGATTATAATAGTGAAGTACATTATTTCGATATCTAAACTACTATCATCATCAGCACCATCATGATGTTAACTTAGCTGCTGAAAAACGAAGTTGAGTTATAATTTCTGGTAGAACTAGAAGATAAGTCCTCCCACTTTTACACTAGTAACTAATTGGCGTCTAATTGGTTTCAGTCGTGGTGAACGCAGAGTAGCAATCAGATAGTTTTGATACACTCAGTTTAAAAATGAGCTCGGTCGCCTTAGCCCCCCCCCCACAAAAAAAATTGTTTTTTGACGTTTGCATGCGACAAAGAATAGCTAGCATAGGCTAGCACAATTTTGGGCAAGGCTAGCACACCTTTAATAACGGAGTTATTAAAGTTTGAATATGAGGAGGGCTAAGGCGACCTCAGCCCCTCACAAAAATATCGAATTTTTGATGTTTGGACACAAAAGTGCACATACTAGCACAACTTTCTTAACGATTAAAAAATTGCTTAAAAAATTTGTGTGCAATGAGCTTAAAAAGAAGAAAATTGAAGCAAAAGTGAGATTGGGGAAGCTTCATTATTATTATGGAAAAATTGGGTAAAATCAATTGATGCCCTACTTAATCCTTAGATACCACTGTATTTAATGTATGATTAAGTTTAATCAAGTTTGATGAAACTTGAATTTTAAAATTAAAAAGAAATGATAAGTACCCTCGTAATTTGTCGAAAATTTAGTTCTATTGGTTTTTGACGCAAACAAAGCTTGCTGTTACACAACATACCTTGTAGAACTGACTCTGAAACCCCCAACGATAAATTGGTTTTGACTGTAATGTAATTAAAATTGGTTTTTTTAACTATTACATTTCTCAAAAATTCACTATAGGATACCTTCAGTAAAGATTAAACAAGAGAAAAAATGCTATCGTATAGCAAATAAAACAAATGTCATTCCATTTGAAAAAAAATGAGTTACAGTCGTTAAGTGTAAATCAAAGAATACCTCAAGGGTAGATTTTGGGTCCATTACTTTTTATCATGCTTATTAATAACCTATGATCTAGTGTTAATGCAAAAAAATTTGTTTGCGGACAACACAAAATATATCTGTAGTCAAAATTCAATAACAGATCTGAAAAAAAAGTGAAAATTTAGTTTTTGTTGGGCTCCCATAATTTAGCTCACCTCCTCCTGGGATTGCAAACTTAGATTACACTTACTTAAAACCAAATGAAGGAATTGAAACGTTTTTCTGCTTGCCGGGAATTAATTCCTCAGGACGATTTTTTAGATCTAATTTGATTGGACTAATATTCGTGAATAAAAGTATTTGCATGCAATAAGGATTTCCATGACTTCAATACAAGGAACAAAAATTAATATGCAATAGAAACCCATCACATCAAAGTGTATAAAAAAATCACAAATACGTTGGTTAGTGTTAACTTATAAATCAAAATATTTATTAAATAATGGGTGACCCAGGGATGTGTAATTGGTCCACAACTTTTTTGTTATACAAGATATCGACATACAGTTTTTACCACCAACATAATCAGTTTCAGCATAAAAATAATGGGACTTTGTATAGAATAATATGGGCGTAGCTCTTTTTTATTTCGGCGTTATGCAATTTTTTGTTAAAAAAAACTCACATTGATAGATCACTGCCCAGAAGGCCATGAATATTTTCCGACAAACTAGATACACAAAATTTGTAGATACTCAGATTAGGAACTTTTTTCATAAATGGAACTCTGGATTCTTCACCGTCATTTCACTTAGATATTCGTTGATAGGAGCCCTTTGCAAAAATGAACAACTTATTCATGAAAAATTATTTTGGAAAATGTTATTAACGATCCAGCATTCACTATATAAACTGCATATCAGTGAAAAGCTTATGAACTACGGTATCCGCCAAAATAAACTGTACCGAAACAGAAACTGCTGTGGAGTTGTTTATGTAATATGCATTTGTCATATTTGACTTAATTGTCATTAGTTGATATATTAATAGTACGCTGCAGTTAAATTTGATTTAAAAATGGTTCTAACAACGGAAGAAAAGTTTTTTGGTAGAGCATTATTTTCGTTCATATTTATTTTTATTTTCGGTACTGTTTATTTTGGCGGATACTGTACTTAGTCGACTTGTGAACGGAATTACAGGGTGTTCTATTTATAAAAAAAGAGTTATTTAACTTTTTGTGTTTCAGCACAATCTTTCTATTGAGTGCAAAATTCGATTATTTATTAAAACTCCAAGTTATTCTAAAATTTTCCGTGGCTAGTTTGTCGGAAAATATCAATGGGCTACTGGGCAGTGATCTATCAAATGTGAGCCGTTTTTCTAACAAAAAGTTTAATAAACGAAACGAAACGAAAAGACCCAGACCCATATTATTCTCTACAAAGTCCTATTATTTTTTTATGTTATAACTAATTATGTAAAAATATACGGGGTAGTTACATTTAAAAAAACATAACTTTGGTTTATACCACCCTGTATAGGAACGCAATCAAAATATTTTTAGAGTGTGTAGTATAAGTTTGCTTCTTTAGTGGTGAAAGCCGCATGTCGATATCGTCAATAACAAAAAAGTTATGGACCAACTACACATCCCTGGGTCACCCCGTATGTTTTATAGCGTGTTTAAATTCCTAAGTGTTGATATAAGTGTAAAAATTAAATAATGTCTATTGTCAATCTATTTTCTCACGTACCTATTTACATACTGTTACTTATACTGACATGTTTTATACCGTTCATATGGTCTTTTGGAACAATCTTTACCTTCCACTGTCATTTCGCTCCTGTAAATTCACATTTTTCAATTCAACGACATGCGACATTTAAATCAAAATGTTATTTATTAAATTAGTTTTTTAATTTTGATTGAATGCGGAGCGAAAACCATTTGTGTGTTACACAGGCAGAAAGCCAAGAACACTCTTGAAGTGGCTATTGGTGAAGGATGAAAGGAAATATATGTTATAGTGGATCATGAGCCCATGTCCTCTATGTGTTCATTTTGAGAAAACTTAGTTCTTCTCGTTCTCGTAAAAATTTCCAAAGTATTTAGCTGCACAATCACAGCTATATCTTCATAGATGACGTCTGATATATTATGTACCATTATATTTGATATAGAGTTATTTAAGAAATAAGGAGACAAGTCACAGTTGTCAGTAACATAGCGGACGATAAAAAACGTCAGTATAAGAAAGTTCTTCAATTTTGTGATGGAACTAGTGACGATAGTGTTCAGGAAACCTTCTCAGATTATGGTGTAGTAAACAAGGACTATGTGGAAACTGACAGTGAGGCCGAATCTGACTCAAATGATTTTGAAATGGTTTGTAATTAACATATGTGGCTTAACCCCTTATCTCATAAATAATTGTGGCTTATTTTATTCCTTTATTTTAGATTAATTTTCACTATTTTAGCTTTATTAATATTTAAGATATTATTCAATGTCAGCCTCATAATATTAAGGTACATTAGCATTACTATTATTATATTGCAACATGCCTAATACACGCTTTATTAAACAATAATGTGGTTTATCTCCTCGATACATAAAATAAAAATATAAATATTTTTAGGACAACAGCGGTACCGAGCACGACACTAACCAAGCAAATATTTTAACATCTTCTAGAGGAGCTTTGCTTACATCCGACAAATTTGCACCTTCACGATGGATGGGGGCAGAATTTGCCTATACAACTTAAAACAAACAAAAATAAAAAGAAATTTCGGCTACTGTTACACTAATAAAACTGGTAAAGACATCCTGCAAGAGAAATTGGACCTGCATGTAAATGTAGAAAAAAATGTCAAAATCTTTGGCCGGAGAAAACAAATTTCTTTTTGGAACCTGGGCAATTACATAAAATGTATATTTATGTTCCAACATAAAAATAACAAATAAAAGAGGGCAGAAAACTAATCATCTAGTAGATTTTCTGTAAAATACATTGTTAAAGTAAGTGGTTTCGAGGTTGAAATTTGTAAACAACAATTTCTTGTAACCCAGGGTTTACAACATTTCTAAGAAAAAAATTGAGCTACTATATGGCCAATTAGCTGAGGGAAGCGTGACTTCAAAGTCCGACCACCGTGGCAAACATGACAACCGTCCAAATAAAATTAGTGAAGAGTCTCGTACGTGTGTAAAAAGAAATATCGAGTCAATACCTAAGTATACCAGCCACTATAGTCGACAAAAGAACCCAGATAGAATATACATCGATCATGATTTGAATAGTTCTGTGCTTTACAAAGGTCACTATCTAGACTGGTATGGTATGGAAGAACATGCGATTGAACCTGTTAAAGAGGATAAGTACAGACGTATATTCTGTACTAAATATAATATTGGATTTAGGTTGCCTAAATCTGATACTTGTTACACCTGTGCTTCTTTGAACATCAAAATTGCAAATGAGAAGATCCTGAAAATTTTAGGTCAGTCAGGCAAAATTAAAACTGCATCAAAATCGAGCAGAGGCAAAATTTTTAAAATTACACTGAGAACGCCAAGCTGACAGGCACCATAGCTGTAATTAGTTTCGACTTATAGCAAATACCCGTACCAAAAGTATAGATGGACCAGCATTTTATCTAAGAAAAGGTTGGGTATTTAATCTTGGTATACGACTGTGCTACTGACAATTGCGAAACGTGGCAGTGATGAAATTGCTAGTATATTGTACAAGTATTTTAAAGACAATAAGCCTGCTACAGCTAGTAAACTTATACCTTTTACAAACAATTGCAGGTGAAGGAAGGAGTGTTGAAAAGTGTAGTACACAAATATTTGGTTGTGATTTTGCAGTAACCGAAAAGCGTCACCACTTGAAAGACGTTTACACTCCGAAGATTGGTATAAAACTATACAAAATATCTCCTTTGACACCAGACGATATATTCTCATTTAAGGACATTCGAGTTCATTGTTAAAAAGTCTACAAAAGACGACAAAAAAAACTAAATTTCAATATAGTTCGTTGTATCAAATTTTCATCTGAAAATCCAAACGTTATGAACGTGAAACATACTGTAAATGAAGAATATAATACTGTCAACATTGAAAAAAAGGTTTAAGAAAATCTTTATTATTTTCAAAAGACTTAAAGAAAAAGTATTCTACATCTGTTGTTTTAAACCCAAAAAGCTACAAAATTTGTCAAAGCTTATTGAGTAGGGGAGGGTGGGCCACGTCTAGACACTTTTAGTTTTGTTTGTGTAGCAGCTATAATTCAAAAAATTTCAAAAATCAAATCAGGTCTCAGGTTCCCCAGTTAGTTACAAACCATAATCAAGCAATACAGTTCAAATACAAACAGTGTAGTTCAATATTTTTATTTTTCTTCAAACTAAGATTTTCCCCACCTTGAGACTTGCTAAGGGCTACCTTAAGACAGAGTACAAATACAATAAAATACATTTATGATTTAAAAAAAACAATACTTCAGACAAATTAAATTATTTCATAAATTATCGTCCGCTCCATCTAAAGAAATATATAAGAAATATTCGATCACGGGATATATGAAAGAGTTTTTAATTTTTGTACTGTGAAGCAAAAATTTTACCTCGAATTCAGTTCCTTGAATCTTGCCTGCATAAAACACAGCTTTTTTATCTTTAAATTCAACCAACACGTAAGAGTTTATTTCAGGCTCATCTTGATATTTCGAATTCGGTAAACGACTCTGCATCTGAAGAATCAGCAACAAATGATTGCTTGTCGCTATCATCTGAAGACGATGATTGCACTTGAGTCGTTTTCGCTGAAATCAATTTTCTTTTTGTTTCTTTAGATTATTTAAGTGATGCTTTTCGCTTCTTCTCATTTTCTTTTTGCTCCAGTTCCAACTTTTCTGGCGTGTCAGTAGCAATTTTGCCTCTGCCTTTTTCTTGCCTCTGCCAATTTTTCTGGGTAAGGCTTTTGGATAACCAAATAATTGTTCTGCATCCTTCGGGTTGGCGAATGCTAATATCTGGATGCCTTTTAATAAAGCCTTGAAGCCAATCGACTCCGGCACCTTTGTTTCTTTCCCAGGTTTCAGGCATATGAATATTGTGTGGGGTTGACATCGCAACCTCATTCTAACCAATTCTACATCCGCCTATTACGTATGTAGGAAACGCGGAAACAATAACAAACAATTGTAAGTAAGCAAATGCAAACTCAGCTTTCGTAACGGCCTTGCTTATTAAGCACACTAACCTACTTCGCATGTATAAAACGAAGTAGGTACAACAACACATCAGTTCGGCAAAGAAGTACGGTTCAACAGTTCGTCTCACCAGTTCAGTTCGGTTCAAAAATTCGTCAGTTCAACACACAGTCCAGTTCGCCATCAATACGGTGAAACTCATTCCGAGCCGCCGTCTTCCGCACGACACACAACACCGGATATCAGGTGATATCGCATAGCGCGTAGTACGCCGATTACTACATGCTGACAACAACGTTTCCATTCATCATTAGAATTAGTACGGCTCGACTACGCTATGTACAATAATAAACGCTGCTGAATTCTAATCGAACGCAACCGTTTCTCTGATTCCAAACCGGTGTTTAGAGTAATACATCCTAAACACCACAATTGTTTTGGGCACAAAGCTCATAAGCCAGTTGTCTTACGTCTTTAGCCGATTTACCATAACACATTTTGCTACATTGTATAATGTAATTTGTCAATAATAGCTATTGTTCATGGTTTAAAACTCTTCTGGTATCAAACTGCGGCTTAAAGGAAAACTGTTTGTCTGGATTTTCTTTGATTTTCTTGACATAACCTGCTAATGTTTGAAATTTAACATAATTATTTTCCGCTGCTTTTCTGAGGCTTAATCCTTTTTTAAGGACGTCTTTCACTGCGTTCTTCATGGATTCGGGAGTAAATAATCCTTTGTCATACTTTTTCTTACTGCCTCGTGACATCCTAAACAAATATATATAAATATTATGAAATAATATCTATTTAACATATTGCACTATATAAATATACAATATAGTAACGCTTTGCTTTGTGAATATTATGTCAAAGGAAAATATTGAAAAACTTACCTGCCTTTCAAAACAATTTCTTCCGATAAAAATTGTAAACGCTAACAATCACTGCCATTGATAACTAAGGAATGACTGGTCACAGATTGCACGGTTTACCATAGAAGAAAGAAAGTATATGGCGCGTAGTTCAAAATTATAACAACTGTCTCATGGTGCACCTGTCTCATGGTGGCCCACCCTCCCCTATATTTCAAATGCTTTCTAATTGTCATATGTCTTTTTACTTCGATTTAAAATTAAATTTCACTTATATTCATGCCGTTAATAATACAATCCTGATTTCAGGATTTGAATGAAAGTTTTAACTACGATTTTCTTGCATTTAAAGTTTTGTAAATTGTCAATCTTCTTGCCCCAAGGTTTTCAATTGTGAAAAATTTTAAGAAGTTGTAGAGCGTTCAGGGTGCAATATTTTGCAAACGATTGAGCAAAAAAGAATTTCACTTTGTCTAATTCAAATATTAAGGAAAATGATGGTTATTATACTGTATCCTAGATGTTGAACTGGTTCCCAAAAATAACAACCCGCCAAATGTTCCTCAGGCTTGTCCGATAGAGAGGCTCTTCTTAATAGAAAAGCGTACATTGAACGCATTTGCTAGAATCAAAAACCTAATGAGAGGCAAGGCATCCTAACCAAATTACGGATAATAGAAGACAATGTGCCTTTGGCAGCTATGTAATATTTCACACCTATAATTTATGTTTGTCAAAGAAAGTTCTATTATAATTACTATGAGAAATCATTTCCATTTTTTTATTATTTTAAATAAAAATTGTCTCAAATTTTTCATTCCATAATTAAAAACATGCGTCACAACCACTTATGTCGTTGGAACATTTGTTTTTTAATGTACTATTTCTCATTGAAACGGTTTTGTTTACAAAAAATGTATAGGGTTTTAAATATTGGCTAACTCCTCGATTTAATATGTAATGCTTAATACCTTATTCCATAAATTGCTATAATTTTAATAAGGATTTGCAAATATACCAGCTCTCGATCTGTTTCATTTGAAAATAGTATTACATTTTTTCTGGAACACTATATGTGCATTTTTAAAAATTTTAAATATAGTTTAGAAACTGTAATTTTGAGATGTAATTACAAAGTGAAATTGAAATTAAACAAAAATTTCAAAAATTTATTTATATACAGAATGGAATTAATGTGTAGTTCCGGTGAAACCAGAAGTGCAAAATGATTGGGAATGTTTTTAAAATGTGAAAAATAGAAAGTTTGATTTTATATAGTTATCTTTATGACAATTAATAAATGTGTAAGTAGAATTTCCTTATAGAAAATACCTGTGTGTACGTCAAGCTATTGCAACGTTTCGTTTCCTAAGTAGTGCTTCTTCAGGTCTTGCGATTAGTTAAAAAGTAATTCAACTTATACATAAGAATATGGTATGAACTACCCTTATTGTATTGAATGCTGTTTAGATGTATTTTATTTTAAATACATTAATGGTTGTATACACTAATTTCAAGTTGTTAATTAAGCCTAATTAATTATCATGTCTTGGAATGTTGATGTTGTTATCTGGAAATTAACATTTCCGTATGTGGTCTGTAGTGATCAACTACCGATTTTTGGTTTATTTGTCACCACCTGTAATAAAGAACATACATTTTATAATAAACTGCTCCTTAAAGAAATTAAAATATTTTAATTGGAAGGTTTGAAAATAAGCCGCTCCTTTATCTGTAGGTAAGGTAATATTATGCGAAATATTTACAACAAAGACACATAAAGCATAAACAATAACGTACGTATCCTTTTTTTTGTATTTCGAAACTTCAAGATTAATGAAATCATTAATTATTACTATTGACAAATTTGTATCATGTATTTCTTTGTATCTAATCAATGTAATTGCAATAATAAGGTAGACGAACTCATCTGTAACAATGCATTAAAGAAGGGGAAACCTTCTGTAGTTCGTAGGTTATAAAACAGATAGAAAGTTCCTACAAAGTGTTTAAAGCAATCAGGACTTGTGAGTGTCCGTTGGCGGGCAGTGTTCTTGTAAAATAATCATTATGAGGTTGCCATTAGTTTTCGTGATTTTAACAATCATCTTCTCCACGGGCTGCGGATATCCTCATACAGAAAGTCAAAGTAAGTGTAAAATTAAATTAGTAAAAAATTGTGGTTTCGAAAAATTCTATTTTATGTGCTTATTATTAACAAGGTTATTTCATTTTCGAAAAATGAAATTTGAATAATTTAATATTTCTAACAAAAGCGTTTATTACTTACACGTGAATGTGCCGAGTCGTGATGAATAAATTACAATATTTTTTTAATTGTCACATTACGTATCTATTACTTTAAATAATTGCCGAGATAAAATCCTTGAACTAATTGTTACATTATTGTTGTGCATCGCCAGTATTTGTACCTCGTTTGAATATCCGTGCGTTTGTAATTTATTTTTGTTATTCTAGATAGAATCTTGAATTTTCTAACAGTAACTGTTGAAAATTCAATTAATTTGCATTTTTATTAGTAAAAACTATTTCATATGGTATATTGACGAAATAAATAATATTTAAAAAAAAAATTTTTTTTTTAATTTAAAACTTTCAATATCCTAACAGAGATAGTGTACCGTAAAAATGTTGAAAGAATTGCAATTACAAAATTTATTTTTTTACGATTAATTTACTAATAATAATACCGCAATTTCATTGAACTAATACAACTGTTGGGTTATAATAAATAAAACCACACTACATACGAAATTATTTTGTATTACTAAACATTTATTGAACTAATTAAACATTCACGAATGGGAATTCACTTTAGTTGATGCACACATTAATTTCTTGCATCAACAAACCAACTTTCAAAATCCTTCAAAAATTGTCTTGATAAAATAATAATATAGAATTTTAGTTATATAAGCGATAAGTTAACTGTAGAAGATTATTGTTCTATACCGCAAGGATTACACTGCAATTTAATAATTGATCATCATTACAATAGAAAGCGGTTTTGAAGAACAATATTGTTAAATTAAACATTTACAAAGTCAATTTCACACTAAGGCATAGATTACCGACAGAAATTATAATTTGTTATGTCCAGTGCAAATTCATTATATTCAAGTGAAAGTAGTTAAACTGGTGATATTATCACTCAGCACATCATCATTATACAATAATTTTCTATCAATGATTATTTAAATCAATTTATCCTAAAATTCATAAATGATAATTTTAAATTTCATTTCCGAAGAGATGCTTTATGTAGGAGAAAGCCATCCTTTGATTGTATTTTAAGGTAAAAGAGGACGCGTGGAATTTCTAAATTACATTTTCTTCTTACTACGAGGTTAGGTAACAATGAATATTTTTTACTATAAGCTTCCGGAAAGATAAAACATTATATAATGGCAAAAAAATTAATCGTCTACGCGATTATTTATAATAACAACAATTAATTGCCACATCGTTATCATAATAATATTAGGTGTCCATTGTAAAATAAGTTAGAAGGTTATGAGTACACTTAAAACAATAAAATAGCGTTATGTAAAGCGTTACAAAATTTACGCATTTTTTTCCATGTTTAGGTTTTCCGATGCTTAATTTACCGAGCCTTGTCCGTATTTTGGTTATTTTAAATACCAGGTCAGTGCTTTACACGTGGCTTATACATCATAAAAATATTGAAGAACATACTTTTCTAGCATAGCTAGACAGAATTATTTTCATTCATGAAGGACGTTTACAACTATTCTATATGTCAAATTTAAACAGTATCGTAGGACAATGGCTTTGTTATAATTGCTTTATAATAGATGACCTTGTATATAACGGAGCAACTTTCAATGTGGGAATTAAATTTATATGCTTCAAGCAGATACGGTGAGAGTAACAGTTATTTTAAGAAGAAAGTAAAAGTTGTTCAAATTTATGCCGAAGGAGGAACTTTTCGATACATTTATTCGTAACCACATTGTTGGATGATTTAAGAATATTTTAATGCTATATTTTGTATTGAAATATGTATATGATAACAGACACATACACATATTAGGATTTGATTAAAGCAACATTAATTATATAACATTTTATGAAGATGACTTGTTCATACACTTTCAGACAAGTATACCAAGAATGTAGAAAATGTCGAGGACGAGTCTTTTCGAGTATTATAGAATTGCATGGTTGCTTCAATAAAAGTACTAAAACAGATCAATTTTGAAGAAATTATTCCTTGCAATGTTTAAAAATATACTTGATTTAATTGATTTTCTATACAATTATCACTGAAACTAATGTTTAACCTTTCAACCTCGTTTAACTGTTACATTGCATCACTTATTGGTAAACTTAGTGTACTACAAGGAAAAAAGTTAAGTTTCATGTTTTTTTGCTCGCGCGTCAATCGCCGGCCTTGTAATTTTGCAACACAACGATGTTCTAATGTAACATTTTGCAACACTCCCTTTTGGTAGACATTTTGAGAGGTTAACAGTGATGACAAGTTTTAGTGCTTTTACCAATCTTTTTGTCCACTATCTTCACAAATACCAGACACTACAAAAATAGAATTATAAAAACGTTGCATGTGAATAATTATACATATTGCTATGTAATTAATTTTTAGGTTATCAAAATCTTCAATATTTACAATATTTTTGAACTTGCATAAATTTAAAACATTACTTTATTCAAGCAATATGAATTTATAATTTTTGTAAAACGTAATAAAATAAAAATTATTAGATAATAAAAATTTAATTCAAGGGGATTGATTGAGGTAGGGTTCCAATAATGCTGGCAGCGTTTCCACGTTGAATTGCGATAGATAAACGTTGGTAGGAGTAGAATTTAGCCCTGCTATCTTCTGTTTCTTTGATCAAAAGTTGTACCGATTTCTTTCATAAAAGATTTTGTCTCTTCTGCCCAGGGTCCTAAAGTTTCAAAAGCTAGTGCTGTGAAGATGAAATGTGAGGATTCAATTTGTATGTATTTGTCATGTTTCCGTTTGCACGCTATCTCTGCTGCTGCTCCTGCCTTTTCTGAGTTTGTTGATATGTATGAGTCATACACAAGTGCAGTCACAAACAAGTTTCTTGCCTTTGGACAATGGCATTAATGTTGCTCCATCAGGTCTCTTTCCATCATCTCGTGCTAGTCCTACAGGTTCCAAGGCTGAGGGAATTTTTAAAGCTGCTAATGAACGGTGAATAATTGAGTTCATTTCGCTATGTCTTGGGAAGCGCCCTTTGCTTATTGGACATGATAGTCCGTGATGGCCAAATTCGTTGCAGTTTTGTTGGATTGGCTTGAACAATTTGCAGCCGAGTCGAAGGGCTACGCAAGTTCGGAAGGTGAGGTTGTCCATTAATGTGCCAACATTTTCGGATGGAATAGCGTGGAGCCAAGCGCCTGATTCAGGTTCTTTGATGGCTAATTGTCTTGCAGCATCTACTTGATTTGACGAAGAGAGCGACCCCATAATTCTCTCAATGTTAATAATATCCCAATTTTTTTGCGAGTGTGGTATAGGAGTAATGCTATTGTTGAGATTGTTCCAAGCAATCAAGGCACTTCTTTGAGGTTGTCAGGAATCGTAATGTCCTTAAATTTAAAACTTGAGAGATCAGTTTTGACAGCCATGAGAAGTGCCTAGGAAGGCTGGGAGAGCAATATCACTAATTTGTCTTATTCCTTGTCCAACATATTTTATTGGGAGGGTAGATAAATTCCAGTGTGGCGGATCTAACTTTAAGTTCATAACGGATTTCAGTGTTGTTTTTAAATGATTGTCTAAATCTTCCATCTGTGGATTTCCAAAAGGGCTTGTTCGGACTAGGAAAGCTAATTTTGGGATATAGAAACAATTCTTTACTAGAAAGTATGCCACGTGACTCCACACGATTAAGTAGTAATTTTAGTTTGACCAAGCTCTTTCTTGTGATAGATTCGAGGTTGTCTTCATAAATGGGGGCTCTTAATAATTCTAATTTTTCTTTGGTTGAGATGCGAATTACCGGTGATATAGCATTGAATTTTTTACAACCTCCTTGTCTAGCTTTCCGGATGGGAAGAACAATTCGCATTTTGTAGGGTTGACTGTTAAACCAATATCACTAGCTTTTTTTTTGGATGAGATTTGTAAAATTTTCTAGGACAATATCCTCTGTTTCTAAAGCTTGGACTATTGGATGTACAGCTAGGCAGAAGGCCATTGGACCTCAGGGGTCACCTTGATGACATCCTACTACTGACTGGATAGTTCTATCTCCAAAAAAGAGGCTGGACGGTTCATGATAACATTGATTGAGAAAAGGGAAAAGTAATGGTACAACTGATTTAATTTCTGTTAGCAGTTTTTGAAGTTAATTTTAAGCAGGATCTTGTTTTTGTTGTCTTCGTGTTGAAGGTAGGTGCGGGTCGCGTGAATACATGCTTCACAACCCAATTTTGTGGCGACTCCTAATTGCTGGGGTGTGAAACGGATTTGAAGCGTTCGTTGGGTTTCTGCGCATGCGATTTTGGCAGTAAGTCGACGAAAGTAACTCCCCACAGCGATGGGTCTTATGCCTCCGTCCTTCTTTCTCAATGCGCATAGAGATGCTCCGTAGAGAATGTGAAGAATATCCGGATTGACTTTTCCCGACAGCATCAAGTTACATAGCTCGGTAATCGCTGTGAGAACTCTTTTTCCTGCCTTGTCTGCTGAATGTGATATTAGGTCTTTCATATAGTGTGGCTTGTAACCGTCCAATCCTGGTGCTGATTCACAGTTGAAGGAATTTATAGTTTTTGATATACTATCTTCGTTTACAAGTAGTGGATCGCAGTTTGGTTCATCGGGAAAGAGAGAGTCCGTGTGGCTGTTGGATGTTTTATAAGTAGAGCGTTGTAGGTTTCTTCGGTGAAAGGTGCTAAAGAATCGTCCGAGCTTAGTATTCTAACAGCTCCTTTTGTGTCGTTGGCTCTTATTTTAGCTTTCACTATGTCCTCCAAAGAAGATTTATGCTTATTCCGTGTTTTAAAAGAGGCGTATGGTCCATTTGTGATATTGTCTTTTATTTTTGAGGTGAGTGATTTTTTCTTCGATTTTAGGTCCACGTTGAATGTCCGATAAGAAAAAAGTGCTGACCAAGAATTGATAGAGTTTGATTTAATACAATCTTTCACTATGTTGCAGTGACCACAGCATATGGAAACAGTTTTGTCGTTTATATTGTTGCAAATACAGAATTATTGATGATCTTTTGTTGGTCCGATGGTCGATCCTCCATTGGTAGTGTCTGATTGATTTCCAAAGTCCACCGCCAGGGCGGAGGCTAGGGCGACACCGGATGTGATGCTGGGGGCGGTGGTGTTTGTATCAGTTACTGCTTCAGATGTTATTGGCGGTTCACTGGAGTTGTCCGTAGTTGTGGTGGGAGTGGGGTAGGTAACGTTGTCTCACCGTCGGGGGCTTCCTTCTCCTTTATTGTTACACAGTGACTTTCAGACTTTGACAGTGACATATCAATTTATTATTATGATTATGACTATCATTATTAAATTTAAATGTTTTTAACACGGAGTAAACTAAATGATAAATTTTTCGCCCGATCGTTCAGAAATTGTGGCCTTTCTGACAGAATCATAGATAAACAAACGGTGGACAGAATTTTGAGCGGAAAAGGTAAAGATTCCGCGTCATGTAGTCGTTGTTGGGCAACGAAAGATTACTGTAAGGAAATATTTCCGTACTGTAGGGAAATGTATTTTTCCTTACAGTAATTAACACATTGAAGAAATAATAAACACATGTAAATTTAATTATTTTAATATATTAATAGTTATATTACAATTACTACAAGTCTTGAATATTGAGGACATTCATATTGGAATTATTAAGATCTACATTTGAACTAGTAGGGTTACTCTGTTGTTGTATAGTATGTTAGATGAGTAAATAAAAAGTATCAATTGATTTCTAAATTTACTTAACTGAACTTTAACTAGAACTTAAAATTCGTAATTTTAATAACGCGAAAAGAGGTACAACAGCCATCATGACAGCGCATCATAGAGTGCAGAGAAATCTGACAGGGTTGCCAAACTTAAAATTGTTCTTTTATTATAAGTTGTCTATGAATCTTGTCGTATTTACTGAAATGTTGCAAGTCATCCTGCAGACTAACTAATCCTTTAATAGGAAAAATTTGGAACAGATACCTTTTTTGCAAAAACTGTTTCTAATTTGGTTATCATTTCAGCAACATTTTCGATATCCTTTATGTACTCTAAATGGGAGTCTGCTATACTTTGAATTATTATATTTCGCGCCTCATGTCATTCTTCTTCCATTCCGAGTCTTCCTTGTCTTTACTTTTCACAACATTCAGTACTTTATAAACATCAACGGCCTTCAATATAGGATCTAATCTGAATTTCCAATTATCAAAGTTCGCACTATTAAATGGAAGAATCCCATATTTATTTTCAGGCTCTCGTTTCCATTTTTTTAACATACGATCTACGTGCTTTTCAGAAAATTATTTCTCTTGCTAAAACCAATTGATTCTGCTCTCCTCTAAGCCCATAACCAATGTTAGATGAGGAGTTAATAAAAATATCAATTGATTTGTAAATTTACTTAACTCAACTTTAACTAGGACTTAAAATTCGTAATTACAATAACCCAGAAAGAAGTACAGCCATCATGACAGCGCATTATAGAGTGCAGAGAAATCTGACTTAAAATTTTTCTTTTATTATCACAATAAACATTTTGTTGGCAATATTGGTATTAAAATTGGTATTCGAATTATTAACATCAACATTTGAACTAGTAGAATTAGTCTGTTGTTGTACAGTAAAGATTTAGTTCGACATTTCCACCTTGTTATTAAGAGATTCCTCAATGTATCCCTGTGCGACATTGGTAGAACTCCATCCCTCATGTCTTTTCGCAGTGGTAATGTCTGCACCAGAACCAACTAAAATCGTTGCAGAGGAGAGACGAAAGCAATGGCTGGTGTATTCTGCCGGATTGCCAAAATTTAAATAAGTAGCAACCATTTGGGGCATTTTTCTGAATTGATGAATTTCCACTACCTGTGGAAAATCCTTTCCTTTTTGATATTTGAAAAAAAATCGATCAGTGTTCATGTTCTCGTAAGGCAACATACTTGCGGTAAAGATTTAAGTACATTTCATTAACAACAAATGACCGTGGTTTCTTGGTTTTAGAATCAGGTATATTTACTAAAAGCTTGGATTGTAGGTCTTCTATATCTGGTAAAATCATCTTAGTTAATTTGTCCATTCTACAGGGACCAAAATGCACTCTGAATGAACATTTAATTTTGCAACTTACTTTAATCATTAGACATTCCTTATCTGAAGCGTCTAAAATAAATTTATTGAATATTTCGATTTTCCCATTTACTGGGCCTTCAGTGAAGGAGGGGCGGTAGTGAGGACATTAAAAACCCATGTTAGTCTATTGCTAACGTTTCGGCCAGAATTGCAAATGCAACGTTGACCATAGACTAACATGGGTTTTTAATGTCCTCACTACTGCACCTACTCCAATTATACATTAAACTTATGGATTTCAGCTTTAGTTAAAATCTTGGACTTGGACTAAAGAACGAAGTTTTGCGAATTTTGATACATCAACATCGTGCTTGTATGTCACTATCAAAAATTTCTATTAGCTATCAATTTACTCCCCATCTACAATACAATACTTTGAAGTATCCGAGTACCTCCTCTTGTTTTCAGCTGTTCCTTCTTATTCTCTGATTCTTCTTCTTCTGATTTTCTTCATTTGGTTCTGCAAGAACTCAATATCCTTAAAGATTTTTCCTTGTTTGGTATTGAAGAAATTTGTAATTTCATTTTTATGTCATATTGTCTTTGATTGTTTATTACACTCCACAATATGCCGTTTTTCGTTAACTAGTGGCAAAGAAATATAATTCTACTGCTCTGTTTCGTTTTTTTTTGTTTTTTTGAAATACTTAAGTATCTAAAATAATATGACCAACTTTCTTAGTTAACATATCGATACTAACCATTTCATAGAAACATTTAATAGTTTAGCATTAGTTATTTATTCTGCTTTAATCTCAATTCTCAGTTTGAACGTTGGATTATCTGAATTCATTATCGTGATATTTTATAATAGTGTAGATGTAACAACTTAAAAGAAATGATTCCAATTTTAAAGTTAACTATCATGGACTTTTATTTTATTCAAAAACATTAGTAGTAGTAGTAGTTTTAATGGACGTATACAGGGTGAATCACCACCAACGGGAAGGGGGTTTACAGCAAAACAGAAAAAGTTTTACAAGTTTTGTCAATTTAGAAGCATGCACGTTGCATCAAAAGTATAATTTTATTATAGAACACCCTGTATTTTAATGCGTTTTCATTCCTCGTAAAAATAAGGTATATTTTTTTTCTTAAAATGTGAAGTATTTTAATCCAGCAAATCATCACAAATTTACTCTTACGCCTAGATAGTTGGATATCAGCTGAATGTATTTTATGATTGAGTATTAAACATCTATCCAAACTGGAACTCTAAACTGCAGCGTCTATTTTAACGAACGGGAAAACACCAAAAACTACACCAAAAACTATACTCGAACACCCTATATTTTATTGATTCATAACGTTAGTAAAAAGTAGAATGGTATAAGGGTGTACTATGCACAAGTGTTGCAGTTTTTGGACAATTTACACTTTTTTTAAATTAATGGTAGCCAGGGATTTTAAACAAAAAATGCATATGTAATTTAGTTAGTTAATAACAGTTTTTATATTACAGTCTGCTAATAATTGTCTAAGCAATCGTAGTTTTAAAATCAGTTGCTACTAAAAATGAAGCAGAAAACAGTCTGGCCTTTTGATTTACACCTGGAGGTCATTAATGATTGTCAAAGCAGTACGCGATCCATTCAAAAGTTGACATGATACTTTGCATTGGGGAATGCTTAGAAAATTCTCTCTAGCATCTAGAATTTATGTTAGAAAATCCTCCCCTAGCATCTAGAGTTGATGCTCACAGTATCCGGCCAAAGAACATAACCATGTTACCACTGACGAAACGAATGAGTTTCACATTCGTTACAAAAATCATGTTTTGTTTCATGTTTCATACAAAATTTTTGAACAAAAAGTTTTTCTGTCAAGGAAAACACTAATACAAGTATTAGAAAAATTTCGCATGATTTGGTATCAGTTAAATGAGTGTGCACAGTATTTAAGAACACCAGCATTTGACAGAAAACGATGATAGTTACAAATTTTGTTTATGGACATTAGGCAATTATTAGCGGACTTTAATGTCATAAAATGAAGACATTAACTGATTAGATTACGTATGCATTTTTGATTTAAAATCGCTTTACCATTAAAATTAAAAATTTATAAATTGCGCAAAAACTGTAAGACCTAGGCACAAGACACCCTTATACCATTCGAAAGAGGACTTCTTGTTAACGTTATGTAGTGTAAACTGGAATATTACTTCTGATACTTTAGGTTTTTCTATTGTTATGAAATTAGCTTCTGCTAGTCAACATAACGCCACAATCCCACCAAGAAATAAGTGGAACGTAAACAAAGCAGATTGGGTGTTGTACGCATTGATCATACAACAATATTTTATTAGTACACCGACTTTCGCAGAGTTAAACGGTGGATGGAATTTTTTCTAGAAGCAGCCGACCAAGCTATCTCTAAATATAAGCGTATTCGAACAAAACGTCAAATACCCGCTCCTTGGTGGGACGCAGAGTGCGACAGCACAATACAAAAACGCAAGTCCATTCTAAATGATTATAAACGAGAATCAAATTTAACCAATTACATTAAGTGCAAATAAGTCTGTGCTCAAACCACAAGGTTTCTAAAGGTAAAGACAAAACAAAGCTGGGTAAAATGGTGCTCTAATTTAAATAAAAATACACCTTTGTAGGCATTATGGGAACAAGCAAGGAAAATGAAAAGAGTCTCACATAATACTAGCAAACCTGTACAGAATGAATTGATACAAGAGTTTTTAATAAGATTCCTCCATATGTCACAACCTGTCCTAAAGTGGAGCGTGTATAAAATGAGGTGACTCCTCACCTGGTTATGATAATATAAAATACTTCATGCTATTGCATTTACCAGACGTAGCTAAAAGTTTTTGCTTACTATTTTTAACTCACTGCTTAGATCCGCTGAATTTAACATTTTTAAGGAAGTAATCGTTGTACCAGGTAAAGATCCGAACTAATTAGAATCTTATCGTCCAATATCCCTCTTACTATGCGTTCACAAAACATTTGAACGTCTTTTAAAATATAGATTGGAGTGGTAGTTACAAAAACATAGTGCTCTTACTAACAATCAGTTTGGTTTAACAAAAAGGAATTTGGGACTATGGACGCTCTGTCAACATTAGTTGTAGATGCCCAACTAAATTACACCAAAAATAATTGTCTAATGGCAATAACTTATCCATCAATTTGAAACCGCTGACAGAGAAGTCGTCTTTGTTTGGGTTAAATCTCATTCAGGGTTAAGATGAACACGTTGATTGGTTGGCTAAGAGGAGGTTTGTAGATGCTTGCAAACTGACCTAGGTTTATTTCTGCCTAATACCACCGCCGTAGTTAGAGCCAGAACAGATAATACATGGAAAACTATTTAACCGTTCGTATGAGCGGTTACCAAGAAAGACTGCTACATCCATAGTCAGGTTAAAATTTGGTCACGCTTGTTAGTCCGCTCATCTACACCAAATTAAAATGTTAACATCAGATATTTGTCCCACATGCAAAGTCAAAGGTGATATTGATCAATCTTTTTTGAATATAAAGAAAATGCAACATCTAGTACAGAACTTTACAGATCACTGTCTAAATATGTCCTACTACCGTTAAACCTACTACATATCTTAGCTATAGGTCAAAAAGAAATCATCAAATTTTAGCACGAAATGAGATTCTGCTTTAACTAAATTTTTAATCCTTAGTTTGGTCGATCGATCCAAATAAATCTATTACCGACTGGCTGCATGGCTAAGAGCCTAATGCCAAAAAAAAAATAGGGTGTTCTATTTAAAATAAGGCTCATATTACATAGTGAATGATCTACTAATCAACCTGTAAATTCTGAACACCCTGTAAAGAGATCAGTATCGAATTATTTAAAAGTAAGAGTAAATTTATTATGATTTGTTGGATTAAAAGATAATGACTTTTTCGTAATTCTTCATATTCTAAGAAACGTCGACGTAACTCAGAACACCCTGTTTTTAGGTATAGGGAACCTTATTTTTACGGACAATTGAAAAATGCAATAAAATATACGGTGTTCCATAAAAAAATGTAACTTTGTTGCGCCACTCTTTTTCGGATATGATGTACTATATTTCAAAATAATTTTTAAATGTATTATTTAACAACGTGCATGCTACTAAAATGACAAAACTTTTACTGTTCGCTATAAACCTCCGTCCGTGGTGATTCACCCTGTATATTGTTATATTTGAAATTGAAAATATTTTTGAATCATGAATATTCGAAAGTAATGTTTTTCTGCAATTTATTTACTTTATCATTTCAAAGAAATTTGTTACCGAGTCATTATTAACAGGATCATAAGGACTTACTTAGTAAAAACTTTGATTGTTAATGTTTCTATAATTGATTTTACTTAAAACCAGATTAATTTGATCAAATGGCTTCGCTTGACTTGAAATTGTTCAGTAACTCCGTACTAACTAAAATAACGTTTTTATAAATGGCTAATTAACTAGCTTAGCCTGTTTATTATAAATAAGTTCACATTATCCGAAAAATAGTTTAAATAATATTTACTTAAAACATTAATAACAAGTACAAGTATGCTACCAAAAAACCATTAACATACTCATTAAAGTTTTTACTATGTGAATAAATAATACATCTATTTCTTTTTAAACATAGTAACTGTGACTTATTGAAAGAAGATCATTTACATTTCTGTATAGTTTTTATTATGTAAATCTAAATTATAAAAAACACTGTGTGTTTCCTCTTAAAACGTAAGTTATCTACATTTCTGACAGGTAAACAAACACCTACTTGAGAATATGTAAAACCGAGTGTAAAACTAATAAATAATTTAATCGGTATAAGTAAATCACATTAGTAATAAGGATTGAATAAAAAAATAACCGTTTGCTGTTATTACTACTAACAAGGTCCAACGGATGCGGAAAAACTTGTGCTTAGATAGAATGTTGCACAATTAAAATTTGATCAAAAAAGAGAAATCAAGTTAAATGTTCCATTGGTGACTAATTTCACCTGCAGTATTAATCAGTATGTAGTTATTTAAATGTTGATAGACTATTTACACATTTCGGTATTTAACACTAATTAATTATGGTTTCTTTCTAGTATATTTAGAATTACTCAATTCAATGAAATTTTGTTATTTTAACCAAAAAAAAATGAATTAGCAAACTAGTAATATTTCGCTTACATTTGTTAACTTTACTTTTATAGATTAATTTTTAATGTAAAATATTATAAACAATGTAGTTGTTAATTACAGTAGGTCTACATTCAAATGTGTAGGTTTAATAAAATTTTAAACCAAATTGCAAAATAAATCGTTAAATAAGAAAATGTGGCACTAATTGCATTCAATATTAACAAAGTTGATGCACGAGTAGTGTACATTAACATCCTTGAAACACTTTTGAATTTGGTTTCCAACAATGTAATTGTGGTATGTACAATAGCAATAATACATTATGTAAAAGTAATACTAGTTTTAAAATAGTTTTTGGAGGTTCTTCTATATCTATATATGCAGAATATACCAAGACTGATACTATAAAATGATATAATTCAACTAATGCTATGTAAATACTAATATTAACAAAATAGTACACAAAACAAATAAGAATAAAAACAACTTGTACTTTCATTATGTAATATTTTTATAGATAAAAAAAATAAACAAACCATAGATTATGATGCAAGTTATATAGGAAATCTTTTTGCAATCCAGTTGAAATTCAAACAAATTCAGTTTTGCTTCAAGTACCGCAGAAAGTCGTACTAATTGTAAAATTTCTTATAACTTCCGTTTAAATAACCTTTTTGTTAGCGGAATAATTAAAATTTTCACAAAACCAAAAAGCGGTTAAACAAAGTACGTTAAGTAATAATCTTGCTTTGTGTCGAAAGTTAGTTGCAAACAACAAAATTTTTCTTAAAAAAATTTACGCCGGCGTTGCTTAATCGTACTTCTATTTATGTAGTAAATAATTTACATAATTATTGTAAACCGCGCCGCGCCGTTGCGGTTCAGTAAGTACATTTTT
Organism: Abscondita cerata; assembly: GCA_030710515.1. NCBI lineage: Eukaryota > Metazoa > Arthropoda > Insecta > Coleoptera > Lampyridae > Abscondita > Abscondita cerata. The sequence continues at coordinate 183,413 of JALBCR010000790.1, read as the reverse complement.
TAATAGATGTGCAAAAATCGTTTCTTAATTTTAAATTTAATGTACATTAATTAATGTATTTCCTTTTCTTTGTTAATGCGTTACGTAAAGGCGGGTTTGTTTGATTTGATGTAAGTTTATATTTTCATGTGCTCACAGTAATCATGATCCAAAACTAGAGTATATGTTGAAGAATTTTAAGAAGGATAAGTTTGGGGACTGCTGTGGAATGTAACCTGACGTAATTTTATATACCCTTATTATAATGTTTAAACTTTTTCTTTATGCAATAATTGGTGCCTACGCTAGAATGTAATATTAACTTTTCTTGATGTGGAAGAGCGAGTACGTTCTGCTCCGATTGAAAATATTTACTAACAGTTAATCAAACAATATCGTTGATGATAATGCAATGAGAAATATAATAATTGTAAAGTATCTGGTGAGTGCTTGTATTCGTTACAGTTAAGGAATATTTTATTATGGGTAATGCAATGCAAGATTACATTTATTTCGTTTGGGTACATTATAATTGTTAATTCACCTTGATAGACCACCCACTACATTTTTCTTCTGCTAAGTTTCTATTCTAAACGAAATGTGTAATTACTAAATAATTTATTTGATTTTTAATGTGTGCATTTGTTTGAAAATCAATTGTGAAATCACTAAGAAAATAATTTCTTAGTGTCTGCTGTTGCTTGCTTTACACCTTGTTAACTGAAACCAGATGGTAGCTAATTCAAGAAGAATTGATCGAAATTAATAATAATAATAATGCATTTATTGACAATTATGACAATAGGCTGATATTGAGTCGCTCAAAAATGAGTTTCTGCTCTTCCATATCAATCTCTAAGTACAAAATAACATATTCTTGAGATTGTTAAACTATTTTATAAACTTGTTTCATAGTGTATAAAGCTAAAACTGAAATTAAATATTATATTATATAGCGTTTTCGTTTAATAGTGCATTTTTGCGCGTTTTTTTAAAAACAAATGGAGTCAATGATAATTCCCAATCATCTATTTTGTGGAATAGTAAGCTACTAGAAATCGATACGACTTCTTAAATATCGAGGTTTTAAAAGGTGGTAGAAATATTAAAACCTTTATGTCTTAAATTCGAATGGTGAACGTCTGTACAAAAGAAATTTTATCATATGAATATGGTGGAAAGCGAAAACGTAAAATTTTCTGTTAAAAAACAAAGATTGTGAGGAGAGCGTTGATGTTTTTTTTTTTTAAGTAAGGTATTTAAATTTTTATTAAAAGTTATATTATTTTTTTTTTCCCAAAAAAAAAAACCAAAAAAAAATTATTTTTTTTGAATTCGTAATGAATCATCTCTACTGATGCATTTGTCAAATTTATTTATTTATTTATTCGTATGGTACATTACACAAATATTGTATTGTGATGTAAGTGTTATGTATGGTGCCCCAGAAGATCAGTATAAACCTGTATAGTGTGGTGACGAAACCGTGTGCAATAGTGGATTGGTTCGTCTTGGCAAAGCATTTACTTCAAGGTTTAGGAAAACCACTAAAACCTAAACATGCCAACCCTTACCCACCTTAGTATTCACATGTAATAATATTAATTAAGTGTGTAAACATTATAGAAGGTAAATAAGAACATAAAATATAACAGCACAGCCATTGCATGACGACATATAATGGACCGGTCCAAGCGCCAGTCACGACAATGACGAAAAAAATAGTAGGTTAAAGAAATAGCAAAACAAAATAATGGAAAAACAGATAATCAAGACAAGAATACAAAATATTGCTGAACTTCAGATGTCCTTCAGATTCGTAAGCCATAATATTGCTTCATCCGTTAAATTATGAATGTTTGGAAACCCTCCTTTAAACTTCGTTAATTGACAATCCTCTACAATATGTGTAACGGTCTCTGGTTCGTTTCCACAGTCACAATTTGGATTAGAAATCGCACCCCATTTGAACAACATAGAGTTGCATTTTGAATGGCCTGTTCTTATGCGATTTACTTTTGACCAAATTTTTCTTTTTTGATCAAAGCCCGGGACTTCTATTGTTGGATCATCAATGAGATGTTTATTGAAAACATCAACTCCAGACCATAATTTTTTCCACTCTTCAACTTCAGAAAAAGCCGTACTTAAGTAGTCTTGCAACCATATAGGACTTCGAGATTTAAGTCTTTTAGCAGGAGGGTTGTCAATGTCATTCCAAATTGGTAACTTTTGTTAAGTTGGCATTTATCCCATTCTCGTTTTAACGCAGCTTTTCGTCGAATGTTCGATGGAGTAATATTACAAAGAACAGGAAGCCAATCGAGAGGAGTAGATTTAATGGTTCCACTAATTATACGCATAGTGCAATTCAACTGGGCATCTATTTTTTTTGTATGATAACTATTCAACCAGACAGGAGCACAATATTCTGCTGTAGAATAAACTAATGCCAATGCAGCTGTACGAAGTGTCTTTGCATCTGCTCCCCAAGTTGTTCCAGCTAATTTTTGAATGACATTATTTCTTGTTTTCATTTTTTGTTTGACTTTTTCTAAATGATCTTTGTAAATTAAAAACGTATCTAAAGTTACTCCCAGATAAACTGGGTTAAAATTATGGTTTAACTTTGTATTATTAAAGATAACATTAAGTTTTCTACTTTTTTCTCTATTACTTAAATGAAAACAAGAAACCTCTGTCTTTTTAAGATTGGGGCATAATCGCCATTTTTGAAATAATTTTCCATAATACGCAAATCATCAGATAGTTTATTTTCAATTTCGAAAAAATCTGAATGTTGAAATGAAATTGCCATATCATCGGCGTAGACGAATTTTCGACATTGTAATGAAGGAAGATCAGAAATATATACATTAAAAGAATAGGTGCAAGAACCGATCCCTGTGGAAGACCATTATTTAAAAATCTAAATTTACTGCTTTTATCTCCTACAAAAACTCTAAACTTCCGATTAGACAACATATTTTCAATAAAAGAAATAATTTTGGAACAAGGAATGACGTTAAACAATTTAAAAAGTAAACCTTCTTTCCACACGGTATCGTATGCAGCAGTTAAATCTAAAAAGGCAACTCCAGTTTTAAGTTTTTTCTGAAATCCAGCTTCGATATGTGTTGTTAATGCCAATACTTCATCACAACAACTTCTACCGGATCGAAATCCTGCTTGTTCAATTGGTAATTTCTCTTCTATTAACGGATTAATTCTTTGAAAAATCAATCTTTCCAAAACCTTATAAATTACACTTAACAAACTTATTGGACGATAAGAAGTTGGGTCTGTAGGACATTTGTTTTTCTTTAAAATTGCCACGACTTTACATTTCTTTAAATCTGTTGGTAACTTACCTGTATTATAGATATTATTGAGAAACATAAGTAGCCACTTCAAAGAATAATTTCCCAAATTTTTCAGAAATTCTGGATGTATTCCATCAAACCCAGCAGCTTTCTTTGATTTGGTCTTTTTAATGCATGTTTTAGCTCTTCTACAGTAAAAGGTCTGGATATATCTTCTGAGATAGGTGTAGATTTTCTTTTCTTTTGTAGACACTTTTTCATCTTTGTGATAGTCGATTTGTCCACTTTTACTGAGTTTGAAACATTAACCAACCGAGAAGCAATAGAATTTGGAGAAATTTTTGTATTTGTTTTAGAAGATTGATTTGTAGAACCTAATTTATTTAAAAGTGCCCAGCTTTTACGACTTGAATGTACGAAATCCATATTTTCCATTAATGAATTCCATTTCTCTTTTCTTCCATTATTTAGAGATGACAGTACAGCATTCCCATTATCTTTATTTGGATTTTCTAGATATGATTTGTACAATCTGTTTGTTTCAGTTGACCAACATGGGACATATTCCTGTCGAAAACCACGTGGAATGGATTTTTTTGCTGCACATTTAACAGCACCTACAAACCTAAAATAATTATCAGAAACCGGTGGTATCCATCTAAGAATAGAATCGAGAGATGTTCTATAGTGTATCCAATTAGCTTTCTGAAAATTCCATATTAGTTTTCCTAAAGATTCTACAAACGGAATTTAAAGTCCAATTTTGATATTAAAGAATTAACATGATTATGAAATTTTAATTTAGTATCTATATTTAGACCAAGTTGGTAATTGATAAAACAAAAAACAATTTAGTAGGATTAATACTAAGACAATGGTCATTAGACCATTTTATTACATTATTAAGGTCTTCATTGATTAAGGCAACAGCAGATTGAACATATATATTTGAGTGTCGTCCGCGTACATATGATATTTTGAGTGTTTTATAATAAAATATGTATACTATTGGCGCGGAGTAATAAATCATAATTGCTTGAAATAATTCTTTATTTTCTTGTGAAAGCGGTACTTCTACGGTTAAGTAAAAACCAATAAATTCTAACCAAAATACGATCATTGTGCCGCTCTTGCAGCATATCGACCCATCTAGGGTCTGAGAACAATAGTTTAATCTGTGTAAACACGTTGCCATCAGCCCAGGTACTGACGAAACGAGAATCATAGCCGTAGATGTGGGTATTATACCAAGATACAAAAATAATGGTATATAATACGTAAGAAGTAAAATTTGTAATGTGATCTACTATACAAATAAAATAAATAACATATAAATAATATATGACATAAATATAAAATAAAATAGTAATGCAGATATCGTCAGTACATTTATTACAATTACAATTAATTTGCGGGGACCGATTTTTAGGCATCAAAAAGTAAATTTGGCTCAATTATAAAATTATGTGGTTTCATGGAAACTTATCAATATGAATAGATAAAAGTAAAATAGGTATATTTAAAAATAACTGACAATACTCACTCATGGTTACAATAAATGGTGTTTAGAGAGTAGAACACTGTTTCAGGCACATTACGCTTGGTCATTTAACTTTCTTCCTCGTCTGAAATTTTCATTTCGGAATCAGAATCGCTGTCTTGTGTGTTTACTGATATAATAATTGGCTCCAATGTTATCTCTACTAAATTATCCAGTTGCCAACATTTGTCTTCTTCCTTAACGACATGAGATACACAGTTCTTCCATCTTTCAGGTGTTACTTTGTTTAATGCATTTTCCAGAAGTTTTTTCACGTCGTCGAGTTTAAAAGTGGTATTGTTACGAGCGACGTCACCTTTTACTTGAGCCCAAACCAACTCTATAGGATTCAGCTCACAATGGTAAGGTGGTAAACGCAGTACTTCAATGCCCCGATTCTTTGCCATTTCGTCAATAACATGACGTATATACTTATTCTTATGAACTTTAACAATATCCAATAATTCTCTTTTCACCATGTCATCCTCAAAAGTTATATTCTTAACAGATAACCAATCTATAATTTCTGCTTTCCTCCAAGCGCTGGTAGGTAAATTTTCGTATCTTCGTGAGTGGTAGCTGGCGTTGTCCATAACTATTATAGATCCTTGGGGTATCAAATCTAGCATCTGCTCAAAATATTCTTCAAACACATTAGCATTCATGTCTTCGTGGTAGTCGCCAGTTTTCTTTGATTCGAATTCTAACAAACCACCATCTACAAAGCCATCTTCATTTCCAATATGAGTAATAATTAACCGTGTTCCTTTCCCAGAAGGCGGTCGAAATCCTGTCGATAGCCCTTCTATAAATCCTTGTCGAGCACTCGTAACGGTATTATCATGCCATGTTTTTTTTATGTCCTGCATTGATCCAGGTTTCATCCAAATATAATATACGCCTATATTTTCTTATTTCCCGAAGATAATTTCTCCTCCATGTAATAATCTCTTGTTTTTCAATTAAAATGGATCTTCTATTTATCTTCTCCCAAGTAAACTTCAACTTGCGAAGAAGTTTCCACAGTGTTCTACGACTCATTTGGGGTAGATTTTCATCCTCATTTACTGCTAGTAAAATCTTATCGATTGTAGGAATCTCTTTCCGTAAGTAGAACGAGTGAACCTTTCTACGGACAGAATTCCTCATTGCATCATCTAATTCCATCGGGCGCCGACCAGGAGATGGAAGTGGGTGAAGCACTTGTCCCAAATTTTTTCTTTCCCTCACTAGTTTATAAATGGTGGATTTTGATATTCCCGTCATTGCAGAACATAATCCTACAATATCATCGACACTTTTGCAGGGTGTTGACATCGAACAGCGTCATGCACATTTAAAATTATAATTTTTTCATTAGCAGATAACGCACCACTTTTAACACGTTTTGCTGGTGAAAAGTTTTCCATTTCAAAATTATTTGCACTAACACACAAACAAACAAACAAGCCGATTCATTGCTAATAACAAACTAAACATATTTTTCATTTAGAAAGTATACGAAGCCCTTCGGTCAAACAACTAATTATCTGTAATCTTTCGCAGAAATTACAACCCGTCTGCCGTAATGACTGCGCTAACGACCCCACTTTACCTGATGATAGATAATCCAACACACATTTTGACGCTAAAGAATAATTGTTTTAAAATTACTTTATTTAGCTATATCGATTCTTAATTGTAATAATAAGAAACAAACCACATAATAGTAAATAATTTTTTTAAATATTCCACAGTTTAATAAGATACAAATAGATTCATAACTTTTGTAAAACTCAGTATACGTACCTATATAAAATTAAAATTTAAAATAGACAAATTGAGAAACGACACATTTGTCATTTATCGATTTTAGAGTTTAATTTTATATTCAAATACTGTGTTTTACAAAAGTTTTGTATCTATTTATATCTTATTAAACGGTGGAATATTGCTGAATTAAATTATTTACTATGAAAAATAGATTTCACAAAGTAAGGATTGAAACAATAAAAGAAACCACATAATAATTCATATCAAGGTAGATTTTACTATTATAATATATTTACCTACTAAAATATGATTTTCCAAACGTATCAGGTACCTACGCCACTGCAATACGGGAGATTCGATAATTCTGACAGGTTTATTACTCCGCGCCAATAGTATACTGAGTATAGAAGGCAAATCAGAGGTGTACACCGAAAACAGTAGTGGGCCTAAGACAGAGCCTTGCGGGACTCGATTAATCACTTGTAACATATTTGATGTATTTCCATTAATAGTTACTTGTTGGGACCTATTGATTAAAAAGTTTTGTAATATAGTTTCACAGCACAAGGACTGAACTTGTGGTATTCTAGTATAGCAAAGAGTAGTTAATGGTCGATAGTAACAAATGCTTTAGAATAATCTAAGGGTATTAAGACGGTTAACTCATTTTTATCAATAGCGGATAAGATATCATCGATTATATTTGTTAAAGCACTAACGCAGCTAAAGCCTGATCTAAATCCCGATTGAAAATTTGGAATAATATTATGTTCAAGAAAATACGTGTACATTTGTTTATTTATTATTTTTTCAAGAACTTTTGACAATGCTGGAAGAATACTTATTGGTCTCATATCTTTGTAATCAGAAGGGTTATTTTTTTCGGTATAGGAACTATCAGTGCACTTCTCACTTTTTGGAAATTCGCCATTTATCAGACAACAGTTAATAATATATGTTATGTAATTAAATATAAACGGACAACACAACTTTACAAATTCTATATTTAAACAATCGCTACCACACGATTTTGATTCAATTGAATTGATTGTTGCGAGGATTGTATATTCTGAAACTGCAGTAAAAGTAAATGATGTTGTAGGATTTCTCTTATTTGAATAGTGACAAATAGCATTAGTAGGATCGGTAGCGTTCATATTAGAGGATTGAATGAAATACATATTTGCTTATTTCGTTAGCATTTGACAAACTTTAAGGAATATTTTTACCGCTGTTTTTTTTAAATTGTTCCAAGTAAAGTTTATACCTTTATCTTTAAAAAGGTAATTAATATAATATGCTCTTTTCTGCCTTAATAGTAGAATTTGTGAGGTTTTGCAGGAACTTATAATATTGCCACTGTTTCGGTGTTTTGCATATTTTAAATTTTTGTAGGGCTTTATTTCTGAGTTTCTTCATAAGTTTAATGTTGTCTGTTAACCATGATGCAAATGGTTTGGTGAATGTTCGCGTACAAAGAGGGCCATGAGTATTGAGTAGTAAACTCAACCTATTTGTAAAGACTTCTACTTTTTCATTTAAGTTATTGATATGGTAAATCAGATTAAACGATGTACTTTTGTAAGTCGTAAAGAAATAATTTGTGATTGAAATTTCTGAAGTTACGAAAGTTTTACTAGAACTTCTAATGTGAAATTTTAATAGTATTTTGCAATGTATTAGCATATGATCTGATATGCATTATGCATATCAACCACATTAAATGATTCTATTACAGTATTAAAAATTTAAGCGAGATGACAAAATAGTTATTTACATTAGAGGGTGGAAAGTAGGATTTTACAGCGTGACTTCGGGCTCGTTCCTCATTAATTGGAACGCCGTAAAATTACTTTACACACAAAATTTGTAAGTAAAATGTTTTTTGCCGACGATCATCATCAAAAATTAAAAAAAGAAAAAAATTATTTCTACTGATTTTCATTAGGCCTGGCTGTTTAACCATTTTGACATACATCACCTAATATGTGTCAGTTCATTTGTTTAACATCATCAATAAAAAAAATAAATGCGTCCTTATTTTGTACATTATCGTGTCAAGTATGGTGTAAAGAATATTTTTTAAAATCAATTTATCGGATTTTATACTTTACCTTTAAAACTTTAACACAAATTGATGCCATTAATAAATAGTTTAGTAAAAGTATAGGTGTATGTTCTTAGTCCAATTATATCGCCACGCACTCTGCTAATAACTTCAAAGCAGACAATTATTTCAACGCTTCAAAAATTCTAGTAAGATTAGTAACAATGAGTTTCACACTCCCAATTTTACGAGTTCGGAAACCTCCTATATTTCTTTTATCAGTGAGGACTGGAACTTATTTTCTCCTCTTTGTACTAAGGCTCAGAGAATGGGTCTTACACTAAGAATAAGTAGCTAGAAAATTGACTGCCAATAATATAATATAAAATAAGCGCTTTTCATATTACTACCATTATCATAGCGCTGCCCTCTACAATCTACCCAAGAGAATTATGTAAACGTCCTTGTAATTTAGTTAGCTGGATAATGACTTCTCCCGTTTTTTCCATGTGAGCATCGACCATTAATGCAAAATGTACTGCATTCTCACGTTTTTTAACAAAAGGTTTTTTGACTTCAGCTGCACACCTTCTTATTTTTAAAACGTTCCCAAATAGCAGATAAATCATCCACTACTTTACCGCATAGTATTCGTACTTTACCGCATCGTGTGTAAAAATGAAGTTTCAAGACAACTATGAACGATTGAAAAATGTGCTTTACAGTTCAGGAGGCCAAAAAATACTTTACACGGTCCAACACTAGTACGATAGAAACATTTATAAAATGTAAATAGAGATGTAATATATAAAATATTCTTACGATGAAATTAAGATCTAAATTCCCAATTTAGTTTGTGGTGTGTCTCAACTCATTTTCTCATTTGACAAAATCTTCAGAATTTGATTTGGAGTCGTTGTGCCTACTGTAAAATGCTGACTGTTCTTGTGTCTTAGAACCCGTTCTAAAGGGAATTACCTAGGTTAGCCCATATAAGGTTGTTTCTCTAGGTAAAAGTGGCAGAATTTAGGTGATCGAAAATTATTATTATATTAGCAACAAATTTTTAAAGGAAAGAATCTCCGATACCGTCAATAATAGCTCTACTTTGTGTGGGTTTACCTGTGTTATTTCATGCCCGCACGTTCAAGCGTCTTGGAGAATTGTAAAATTGAGTGCTTCTTCGGCAAAACTGCGATGTTTTTGCAACGTGTGTGGAACATTTAGGTTGAAAGAAAGCATAGACGGCGTTCTACAAAAACCATACGAGAAGTATTTTAGCGAACGTTACATCCAAAATGTGTCGTGGGCGCCAAAAAATGTGTAAAACTTGTTACAATAGGCTAACAGATTAGTGGAAACAAAAACGTGCTAAAATGCCATTCGTGAGTTTTAATGATTTGGGGAAATGTAGGTATGTTGCAGGCGAATAGACATTTCTGTTAAATAGCATTTGCCCAGAAAGATAACTTTTGACCAAGGCATTTATGTAATTGGACATTCTATTTTAATAATTGATATGTTGACACTCCTTCTATTATTACGAATTAGTAAAAATGATTCCGGTCAAAAGACGTTTCGACTGGCTAGGCCAATCTTTTTCAAGGCAACGTTTCTAATGACACTTTTTTGAAGTACATTTAAGTTTTTATTCTGGACCAAAGAGGAATTCTTAATGAGTCATTGATAGTACACCAACCCCTCAGACTGCCTTGAAAGTTACTGGCCTAGCCAATCAAATCGTCGACACAATTAAGGACACGGTATCTTTTTGACTGAATTATTTTTACTAACTCCTAAAAAGAAAGCCCAAGTGTTGGGATGCTATTTTAAATTATTCGATTATAAAAATTCTATTTAACTAAGTAAATACAATTTGCCTAACAGGTGAATTATTGTTCAATAAATTTGAGGTTTACCAATCGAAAAATCTTTTGTAAACAAATAAATTAAATAATGTAATGCCAATCTATACTTTATTTTAAATATAAACTTTAAATTAAATTTAAATTACAGTAAAACGTAGAAAAATATTTTGAAATACAAAATACAATATTTTTTCTTTTTCTTAAACGACTAGTTTTGAGAAAAAAATTTTAACATTGTCATCTTCAAAAAATTTTTTTTTATCAAAAGAGAGAATTTCAAAATATTTTCCTACGTTTTACTACAATAATTGCCAATTCTACATAAAAATGTATAAACATTTCCAATTCTTTCAACAAAAATAGATTCAAACTAGTTAAATTTTATAATAGATCTTTTCAAAGTAAGACATCCTTGTCTAGCTCGTAACGTCACTGCGCAATGGCATTGCACATAATGTATATGTGGGTTTTTTGGTTACTTTGTGGGGATATTTTTGGTTTAAACGTTGAAGGTCAAATTTGACAAGTGACAACGAATAAAACAGAAACTAGAATACAACCTCAAACTACTGTCAAATTTGATAATACATTTGACGTATGACAATACCCACATACGAGGATATATTGAAAAATTCTTAGCCTACTATAGAACCAAACAAAATTTCAATGTCAAAATATTTTATTACTCAACATATTCTCCTCTTAATTGGATACATTTATTACAGCGAACCTGCAACGTCTCTAGACCTTTCAAAAAATGTTTCTTCTTGCTCTGCAAAACAAACCTCCACAGCTTCTATTACCTCCTTGTTGGAAGAAAATGTACGACCTTTTAAACTTTTTTTCAGTTGAGGAAAGAGGTGATAGTCGGACGGAGCCAAATCGGGTGAATAAGGGGGTGTTCTAGTAATTCAAACCCTAAATCACGAATTTTTGCATGGCAACATGAGATTTGTGTGCAGGGGCGTTGTCCTGCAAAAACAAAACACCTTTGGATAGCTTTCCGCGTCTTTTCTCTTTAATATTTTCCCGTAGAGTGGTCAGTAATGTCGAATAGTAATCTCCAGTTATTGTTCTACCCTTATCCAAAAATCAATCATGATTACTCCATGGCAATCCCAAAAACTGAAGCAAGAACTTTTCCAGCAGATTTTGGACACGAAACTTCTTAGGTCTTGGAGAACCAGAGTGTCGCCATTCCATCGATTGTTGCTTTGTTTCTGGATCGTAGAAATGTACCCAAGTCTCATCCATAGTAACAATTCGGTTTAAGAAGTCTACATCGTTTTCAAATCGAGCACAGATCGAACGCGATGCTTCTACCCTTGCACGCTTTTGGTCAACATTCAAACATTTGGGGATCCATTTTGCAGCAATTTTTCTCATGTCCAAATTGACGTGAACCATATGATGAACGCGTTCGTATGAAATATTCAGTGCTTCAGATATCCGTTTTAGCCCAATTCGACGGTTTGATAAAATCATGTCATGAACTGCATCGATATTTTCGGGGACTAACACAGAAACTGGCCTTCCCGATCGGTCATCATCTTCAATGGAAAATTTACCTCTTTTGAAGCTTGCATTCCAATTTTGACGGTCGCATACGAAGGACATTGATCACCAAGGGTATTAAGCATATCTTCGTAAATCTGCTTACCTCTTAACCCTTTTAAATACAGGTACTTGATGATGGCTCGATACTCCAATTTTTCGATTTTCACAATTTCGGTGGACATCTTTTTCATTTAATTTATTGCGTGACTCTGGTTTACTTTTTGACGTCAAACTTTACACTGACACTTCTAATAAGTTATTGTTCGTTGCTATGGTAACGCAATATTTTGTTTATGCAAGGAACTGGTCTAGGCTAACTAGATATCAATACATCCTCGTATATTCCTGACTTTCTAGAACCCCGGTATGGTAATGGTACCGCGAAAATAGATGCATTGATGAGATTGACAATCCATCAAATTTTCATTAATACTAAAATATAGTTTTAGAGTTATAAATAAAATTGTGTTTTAAATTTCCAACTTTACAGCCATATAACTCTGAAAATAAAGGCCGGAGAAAAAAAAGTTACATAAAGTACTGACATTATTTTAATACTAACTACTGAATCCCAAGTTTTGGCCTTTCATTCTTGGGATACCCTGTATATAATCCCAGGCTGTTTAATATAGAATCAGTTTACTAACTTGCTACATAAATAACTGTTAGATACATATATTAATTTATAATAATAAAGATGATTTGATAGTTCCGTGTTTTAGGTGTTTAAATACGACCACTAATCTTAAATGTAAATCTAAATTAATTTAAAAGTGACGGTCACAATAAAAGTAAAATATGTTAATAAGTCGATTTCTAGGTCTTAATTATATAACTTTGCATAATTTATTCAAACGTAGACAATTAAGAATTCATTTTTACATTTTATGGTAATTTTCTTCAAACTTTGTGTTTGATAGTTATGTTGTTTTGAGAGTAATTACTTAAGAATTACATTATTCTTCCAAAAAACTAAATATAGATTCACTGAAGGTTTCGGATATGAAGGGGATAAAGCACCAATATATTAAATGTACCTTCCCGACTTATGAAATTTCAGTTTATGTTTTAAAAATTCAACAATCACTCAGCGACAGGGCAAAAAGGGATGGGAAATTTAAAAATATATAAATTTCTTGTGCTCTAGACACGTGCTAGTTTAGCTCGTTCATGCTTGTTTCATTAGGTACAAGTAACAGAATTAAAGTAATTGAAAAATGATTAAAATAGACCAGAAAACTTCATACCCGAGGTTTGGGTAGGGCAAGAAACCATTTTAGGTAAACCATAAGTATATTGAAGGCTCGAATGATATTTAATCAAATATTGAAGACATGGCCTACAAGAGCTGACGCTATTTGAACGTTTATTATTATTATCTTGTATCTTTTTCATTGCAATGTCGCGATTGCGTCTGGACCTGCCGCAGGTTATAGATGTAAATTAAATACAGGGTGGTCTAAATTATATCAGCACAATAATTGCTAACTTTGTTATTATGGGAGCTATAAAGTCGGTTAACTTAACAAACAAGAATAATTTTAATACTCACTAGGATGATTGATTCAGAAAAAACAATTGAATGTCGCGTTTTCAAGATATTGACAAAAACTGAATTTTTGTAAATGTAACACCTATACATGGTGTCCCGACGATTAAGACAAGTAATATATCAGAATTGGGCAGTAGTAGATAATTATAATTTTGGGGTGTAAATTAGAACAAATGTTGCATATTTTCTTGTTATTGTGTTACCCAATGAGGTATTTTTCAAATCTTCTAAATCTGTAGCCGAAAATTACAGGGATTCAATTTGAATTTTTTTAACTTCCAATCCTTTAAGTACCTGTAGCTCTTGAATTAATCACTTTAGACCCCAAGTGGGCTAGTTAGTTGGAATTGTTTTATCGGAGGAACACAGAAAGGCTCAAATATACCTGTTGTCCCATTAATAATTTTGAATGCGACGTCACGTGACCAAAAACAAATACCTCATTGGGTAACACAATAACAAGAAAAGATGCAACATTTGTTCTAATTTACACCCCCAAAATTATAATTATCTACTACTGCCCAATTCTGATATATTACTTGTCTTAATCGTCGTGGGACACCCTGTATATGATTTCACATTTTGATAAAAATTAATTGCTGGACGAAAATGTTTGTACATATAACTTTTATTGTCAAAAAGTATAATTGTGTTGGTTGCTCACTATCAATATCGATTCTGTCCTTTTGAAAATGCAGAGAAATACGATATGCTGGAGACATACCTAGTTTGGTAAAAAAATTATCAAATAGCACTTCAGCGTTACAATGAATTATATCCTGCCCGTGAAGCACCAAACCGCCGTTATTTTTTATGGCTATTCCGGAGATTTAAAAGTCATGAAGAAGGAAGAACGAAGAAACCCTTTATTGTATCATAAGAGGTTGAAGTGAATTCAAGTTCATTCAAGTATCAACCTGTTCAAATGCTAGTAGAAGGTGACAACGGCAGAAGATAGATATTCTGTAGGTGGAGAAATCTACTCAAGACCAAAGCTGGACTGATGAAGTAAATGTTTCTACCTGCGGTATGTACGACAAAGAAGCACCACTATTGGAGTAGAGAAAAAAGCCCTTCTGATTTATCAGCACAATCCACAAAGACGTTTCAGTGTTAACGTGTGGTGGGGTTTACTGCAATCAAAAATTATAGGCCCATATTTTTATCAAGGATCATTAATAAGACAGCGTTACATTAAACTTTTGACTACAGTTTTGGAAGATTGAAACTAGGAAATGCGCAAGGAAATTCATTTTCAACAAGATGGGGCACCACGAGTTTTCCGACCATATTTTTGAAATCGATGGATTGCTACCAATGATCCTGTTCAGTTTCCTGCACGATCGCTGCTTGATTTTTACTTATTTTACAAGAAGAAGTGTATAAAATAGGACACAACAACATTGACAAGCTGCAGGATTCAATTAGCAACATAATAAATTCCATTGATGATAGGACTGTCCTTAAAGCAACACGTAATGTTTTTAAAAGAACTCAATAATATTTACAATTACAAAATGTCATTTTTGAACATTTATTGTTTTAAAATTTGGTTCAATTTATTATTTTAATTTAAAAGTAAATTATGGTTTTGTTCAACATTGTTTGTTTGAAACGTTTAAAACAATTATTTATAAATAGTTTGGTTATTTTCAGTTTTATTAATAAAAGTTAAAGAAACATTTTTGTCCAGCAATTAATTTTATATCGAAATATGAAAAACTATACAGGGTGTTCTATTTAAAAAACTGTTGTTTGTCCAAATCAGAACGCCAAACCGAATTTCAGTGCGTTTCCATTTCCACCAATCAGTTAGCGGGCCTAACGATTCCCAACCTTTTATGCCCCATCCCCCTTTTTGGTGGTTGACTAATACCTATCGCCCCCTTTTATATTTCATTGTATCCCCAATTTTATTTGAAGTAAGGTGTAAATAATATAGCAGTTCTACTAATTTAAACAATTTTAATTACCGTATACATAAATAATCAAAGCAGTTTTATCCGATAACTCTTAAATAAAATTAAAAATAAATAAACTCAGCATTTTTGCAGTTTTTTTAAGAACAAGGGAGTGAAATAATATAAATTAACGTACATTTAGAAAAATAAGAATACATGTTTTCATTTATAAATTGAAATCGAAAAATTAAGAAAGTTGATAAATTTGAAAAAGTAAATGAAAGTTTGTAAACTACGAGGATATATTGAAAAATTCTTAGCCTACTATAGAACCAAACAAAATTTCAATGTCAAAATATTTTATTACTCAACATATTCTCCTCTTAATTGAATACATTTATTACAGCAAACCTGCAACGTCTCTAGACCTTTCAAAAAAATGTTTCTTCTTGCTCTGCAAACCAGACCTCCACAGCTTCTATTACTTCCTTGTTGGAAGAAAGTGTACGACCTTTTAAACTTTTTTTCAGTTGAGGAAAGAGGTGATAGTCGGACGGAGCCAAATCGGTGAATAAGGGGGTGTTGTAGTAATTCAAACCCTAAATCACGAATTATTTGCATGGCAACATGAGATTTGTGTGCAGGGGCGTTGTCCTGCAAAAACAAAACACCTTTTCTCTTTAATATTTTCCCGTAGAGTGGTCAGTAATGTCGAATAGTAATCTCCAGTTATTGTTCTACCCTTATCCAAAAATCAATCATGATTACTCCATAGCAATCCCAAAAACTGAAGCAAGAAATTTTCCAGCAGATTTTTGGACACGTAACTTCTTAGGTCTTGGAGAACCAGAGTGTCGCCATTCCATCGATTGTTGCTTTGTTTCTGGATCGTAGAAATGTACCCAAGTCTCATCTATAGTAACAATTCGGTTTAAGAAGTCTACATCCTTTTCAAATCGAGCACAGATCAAACGCGATGCTTCTACCCTTGCACGCTTTTGGTCAACATTCAAACATTTGGGGATCCATTTTGCAGCAATTTTTCTCATGTCCAAATTGACGTGAACCATATGATGAACAGCGTTCGTATGAAATATTCAGTGCTTCAGATATCCGTTTTAGCCCAATTCGACGGTCTGATAAAATCATGTCATGAACTGCATCGATATTTTCGGGGACTGACACAGAAACTGGCCTTCCCGATCGGTCATCATCTTCAATAGAAAATTTACCTCTTTTGAAGCTTGCATTCCAATTTTTGACGGTCGCATACGAAGGACATTGATCACCAAGGGTATTAAGCATATCTTCGTAAATCTGCTTACCTCTTAACCCTTTTAAATACAGGTACTTGATGATGGCTCGATACTCCAATTTTTCGATTTTCACAATTTCGGTGGACATCTTTTTTCATTTAATTTATTGCGTGACTCTGGTTTACTTTTTTGACGTCAAACTTTACACTGACACTTCTAATAAGTTATTGTTCGTTGCTATGGTAACGCAATATTTTCTTTATGCAAGGAACTGGTCTAGGCTAACTAGATATCAATACATCCTCGTATATTATTGTTTTATTTTATCTTTTCAATGGCTGCCTTGTGCTTGGTAGATTTCAGTTAAAGCTTGAATATCCGGCCTTATGTTCGTTAAGTTCAGGCGGAAGTCTCCCTTGAGGCAAATATCCAACTTATTTCTATGTTTTGTGATGAGCTGGACAACAAAACTAAATCCTTTTTCAACTAAATATGTTGATGGGAACGAGATGAGGAGTGGTTCAGTTTTTCCCACAATTGCAAATAAGTGTTCATAAGCTTCATCCAGGCTAACTCGTAACCGCTCTGCTTGAAAATGATTTTCCTTTACAGTCATACTTCAGATGTAGAAACTCCGTCTCATCTACAGCTTCAAATGAGAATGGATCTAGAATTCAATCCGGAATTTGTAACTTAATCCAAATCATCAAATCTTGATTACATGTTTTTACTGGTCAAGGTGATAAGTAAAAATTAGGATTTTGTCTTCAGGGAATTCATGAGTCTCGTTATCTGACACTGAAAACTTTTTGAGTCGGAAACTTAGTCAGATCTTTACGACCAATATTTACCTTGTAAATATCAAACTTGGTGATGAATGATAAAATAAATACATTTGGCTTTGATAAGTTTCATTTTTTTTCTTTGAAGCCTTATATTGACTACGTTCATTTTTTGAAAAATATCTATACCTAAGGTATGCAACTTCCAACTTGCGTTGCTTCAAATTCTCACTTAAAATATGTTCAAACGTGTCAAGAAACTCAGTACTAACTGTGTCAAATAATTGGGAAAAACGGAGCAAACAGTTTCCTTTGAAAGCCACCTCACGGCAGTATGTAAGAACAAGAGTTCCAATTCCTCATCATTTTCATGGCAAAGTTGTCTGAATAGGCGGTCATTGAGATAATTATAACTTTGATCTTGTTAACAGCAATAATAACTAGTTGTAGGGTTTCATGCAGAATTCCACAAAATTTTTCGCAGCTAAGTGTTGATGAAAGACACAGTAGGATAGTGATGACCTTTAGCAGTTCTTTCTTAAGGTGAGCTAGAAACCCAACATGACGACCGGACATGGCACGAGCACCAGTCTGTTGCGCAAGCGCTCACGTTTGTTAGTGGGAATCTCTTTTCATCAAAATAATCTTGCATGAACTTTTACACTTCAAATCAAATGCACAAATGTAAAAACAGAAAAGCTACGCACAAAAACTGATAGTGAGGCACACAAAGGCTAGTGAAGACTGAAGACGAATATAAGTCAATGAGAAGTGCCACTTGGCGGTTCGCGATTATATCAGTTATTGAATTATAAAATGGAGGGTACAAACTGTGGACGGGATTAAGTCGCCAGTATGCTGCGTTGAGCAACAACTGTAGGTAATGTGGACAGGGGTGGGTAAGTGCCATAAACTCGCTGGCTAAAATAGACAGTGACTCCTGCTACCCGTGTAACGTAACCGCATTTAACAAATTGTACACTTTTTTAGCACCCACCACACTTTTTTGATTTAACGTTCATTAAAAATACTATTCGTATGCTGTTTGTACAATGCCGTCTGTGCTGACTCTGCTCTCTTTCAACGTAAATTTTCCACAACAGCAGCAAAAATATTGCAGTTTTGCCTAAAAAAATTTCTCAATTTTTCTTGTTTTTTAAAAGTTTTTATTACAAATTTGATTCCTTGGGGAAAAACTAATGTAACTTTATGCATTATACATAGTGTCTAAAATGGAGGGTTTTCACATTTTGCACTTTTTCCGGAAAAAAATTGACGTTTTGAAAAAAATAAATAACTCAGTTACCTTGCAATTTATTCAACTGCGATTTTTAGCTTTATTGATTACATGTACTAACTAACGCTTAGTTGTTCAGTTTTTAGAAAAAAACTTTCAATGAAAGTTGTGCAAATCAATGAGCTGCAAGTTTTAAAATTATTTCGTAGTTCCATAAAAGTGCATACCCAAAGTTATGTTTTTTAGATGGAATCGCCCATTTTTATTACAAATTTGATGCCTTGAAAATTTTAATGTGCTTTTTGCATTACACATAGTATCTAAAATAGAGGGTTTTTGCAAATTTCACTTTTTCCGGAAAAATTGACTTTTCGAAAAAATTAAATAACTCAGTTATCCTGAGTTTATCCAACTGCGATTTTGTAGGTTCAATATGAATTACATGTGCTAACTCAAGCTAGTTGTTCACCTTTCTAACCTTGCTAAGTTTTGAGTAATCAATTATTTAAATTGAACTCCTTAAATTCATGGATAACTTGATTTTTTCAAATAGCACCACCTACTTTTTTATGTGCCGTTGAACATGGAATTGCATGAACATTCTAATGATAAGGTTGTAGGTATGTAACTCTTACGGATTTTTGCGGATTTTGAGTAAGAGTTGCCTACAATCTTATCATTAGAAAGCTTTATGAGATTCTGACGTTCAACGGCACATAAAAAATTACGTTGTGCCATTTGAAAAAATTAAGTTATCCATGAATTTAGGGAGTTTAATTTAAATAAATGATTACTCAAAACCAAGCGAGGTTGGAAAGCTCAAAATCAGCTGTAAATAGCACATGTAATGCATATTAAAGCTGCGAAATCGCAGTTGGATAAATTCAGAATAACTGAGTTATTTATTTATTTCAAAAGTCCATTTTTCCAAAAAAAGTAAAATAATGTAAAAACCCTCCATTTTAGACACTATGTATAATGCATAAAGTCACATTAGAATTTCCCAAGGTATCCAAATTTGTAATAAAAATGGGTAGTTCCATTTAAAAAACCATAACTTTGGTATGTCACACTTTTATGCAACATCATGTATAAACAAAAATAATTTTAAAATGTGCAGCTCATTGATTTCACAACTTTCATTGTAAGAGTTTTTTCTAACCCAATATTTTCCGAAATATCTACCTTCCTCGCACTAATGGGCCACCCTGTATAAGATGGAAATCATTGATGCATCTACGAATAAAAGTTAAAAGAAATTTTCTTGTAATGTATCATATTGATAAAAATGAAAACAATATTAACTTTAACACTGGCACGGAAAATCTAAACATCACTTATAATTATTTACTTTATCTTGACAAACCCATAAAACATAAATATATCATTAACTAATTTAATAACTTTAGACGATTTCCATAACCTTTTATTACATATTAACAAATAAATAAAATTTTCAAATTTAGCGCCAAAAAAAGGAATATTTTGGAACTTCTAACCTAACTTGTGTTGGTAAGTAGAGTTGATAATGTTTACATCCGGTGTTATCTTTTGAATCTTCCTGGTAACCTCAAACATTAGTTCGTGGGGCTTTTATCAATTTTTAACGTGTTACAATTTGTGTTTTTAATTAACTTAGACGAATGATGTGCTTTCACGATTGTGTCTTAAATTAAGATCGAAATATGATTGTACCAGTTGATGTTAAATGAAATAACGTGTATTTAACAGCAAGTTGTTTTTTCTTACAATTGTTAAGTAGTTTAATCATAATTATTGTAGAATTTTTTACCTTGGTTAGCAATCGCAATCGAAATATTGGTTTTGAAAGAAATGGTTAAACACTAATTTACTACGTTCTTTTGGGCTTCGAAAGTTAACCCCAAAACGTATCCAGAGTTAAATTGAATGTTCTACTAGAGCTTCAAGAAAATCCCCATTTACCCACCCGCCAATTGGCGGCAAACAACGGAATAGTTCAAAGCTCCGCCTTTGAAATTGTACAAATGGCATCCTTATAAGTTTTTCTGATGCGGCTACCTGTTATTTCAACGGCACAGCAAACCAGCAAAGCTGTAGATACAGGTCTCCTGAAAATTCACACTGGGAAATGGAAACTCGTAATCAGTTTCCACAAAAAGTTAAAGTTTGGGCTGGCCTTGTCGGTAACCGTATTTTGGGTCCATTTCATGAATACCCATTAACAGGTAAAACATATTTTGAATTTTTAAGAGACGATTTAGTTCCTGCAATTGCCGTGCTTTACCCAAATGACTTAGATCCCGATTTGCCCAATAACACGATAACGTACCAACAAGACGGTGCACCACCTCATTTTGCAGTGATCGTTCGTGGCTATTTAAAACAAGTATTTGCTAACCGTTGGTTTGGTCAAAGGGAAATTATCGAGTGGCCCCCTACATCTCCTGATCTCACTCTCCTAGACTACCTTTTATAGGGATATTTAAAAAACATTTTCATTTTCCTAGACCAAATCTACCATTGAAGAATTCGCAATGAAATTCGAGCCATTTTTTATAAGGTTCTGCAAGAGTTTCAGTGGCGGATGGGATATTGCCAAAAAGTGAATGAAGGTCATTTTGATTATCTTGTTTACTTAAATTATTTATCATTTGTACGGAAACCTTTTTTCATTTGTTAAAATTGTTTTGTTTGATTATTATTTAAAAATTAAACAAATTACTTCTAAAACCTCTTAAAATGTGCGATAAACTATTACAAAAGTGTACATGGTATATTTTGAAACTTTGGAACCGAATATCTCGAATACTTCAATCTGGAAAATCATACGTTTTTGACATATTCGTACTCAGAAAATGTGCTCTATCGAAATCCGCGGAAAAAATATGGGTTGCCGTTTAAAAAAAATTCCGATGAGGTCATAGCTCAAAAACCAACAAAACAAAAAAGATCGATAACTTAAAAAAGTGACATTTTATAAACTAAAGTTGACGTACCCTAGAATTTCCTGTCAAAACCCTTCAATAACGATAAATCGAATTTACGAGCTCAGTGCATAATAAATAGATAGCTTCGGTTCTAATGAATTTCATTGAGCAGAAAAAAAACAAACGTAAACAAATTTAGAGACTAATCTAACTGCAAAGTCAATCATAAATTAGCAACGTTATACCTATGAATAAATTAAATTAAGGAATTGAATATTTTATGTAAATCAAACATCATTGGTGGCAACACTAAAACCTCTTTTCTTTTTAATGTTTTAAAAATTTGACCTTAATTGTATGTTAACCTATTGGGTGTGTAAATTGTAACATTTTTTTATAATAAATATTAATACTTTCTTTTGGGTTTATTTATTACTTAGACGGAAGCAGATTGAAGAATAAAATTGCTTCAAGTGATTCAAAATAAGTTTCGATTTCACTAAATACGTTATTACTTTTACAATGTATTAATTGGAATTGGTGTTGAGATGTGAAGAAATGTAGGAAGTAATAAAGCGTTAATAACAATCCACTGTATTTGGCGTCAAGATTTTTACTAACAGATTTTTTCAATATTTCAACGGGTTAAATATTGGAAACATGTTTTTCATAATAATTAATGATACGCTTACTTTCCATTTATTTCCGTATTGTGATGATTACATCAACCAGATGCTCTCTACCTGATTTTCCTAGTATATCGGAGAGCAAACTTAATGCCATCACAAAATAATTTTTTTCATTCAGAAGAAGAAATATATTTGGCCTAAATTTTATTTACGTTTGAAAGTTTAATATAAACTATATTAAAACATCCGCTTTAAAGGTATTAATTAATACAAATACAAGCATAGAAAGTGAATTAAAAACTAAAGGAAGTATAATTGCGTTTATAAAAAAACTATTGACGATTTTTTACTTGAACTTCCTGTTCGTCAAACCATATCAGACTTACGTAACTTTCAATTGTATTGAATGTATATAAATAGTATGCGATGGTTTGATCTTTTAGAATATACACGTAAACAATAATGATAGGAGAAAGTCATGTGACGGGAATTTTTTCTACAATGCTGCATGCAAGTGTTGTAAGACTACTGGTTTTGCTGCACATTAATCTTAAGTTTATTCATTCGAGCGATCGTAATTTTTTGATATTGTGAAATATGTGTTGAATAACTCGAATATTTGCCTAAACAGGATTGATTTACACAAATAAAGTGGTTGTTGTTATGCAAATAGTTGTCTTTTATGTTTTGCGATTACATTAATCGTCGTCTATCAGGTAATATCATTATAATAGAATTCGCATTAAGTTAGATGATATTGTGCTTTGAATCATCATGATTCGTATCTATAACAGAGGTTATGATCAAATCAAGCTCAATGCAATTACAATTTTGATATCTGTAGATCATTGTTAGTTTAGGTACTCAGTGAAGGGATCAATTTGTTGGCGTTGTTTAAAACACGATTCCTTCAATATTCTGTATCGGTTTTGACACTATGGCAACTGTTTTGATATGATTATGTTAAAAGTATCTAAAAACGACATTTCCTGAATAAACACTAACCTTTCACATTTTATTCTAAAAATGTTCCATAAAGCGCCAATTGCAACTTAAGTAGCTAGTAAAAACGTACAAAATTACCAATAACCAGTATTTCGACAACGCTATTGCTAAAGATAAGATCTAGATTTCGGACTTATACATTGAACCGGTTAAAAGCAATAATATTACTATCGAAAATGGTGACAACATCGCTTAAGCGACACTTAGGTACAATAATTTAACGTTGAATGTTGGATCAAGCTTTATTTATTAACAAATCGTTACTTTTTGTGAAGATCTAGGTGAACAGGTTGATTTTACTCAATACAACCTGTTGCATTGATTACTTTTTAATTTTAAGCTAATTAATAGAGGAGTTAAGAGAAAAAACTATACTATTGTGAGATTGTGTCAATAATAATAATTGAAGAAAACAAAGTGCTTTCCTTTGTGTTATTACATACACGCGTTTGCTGAAGCATAAGATAAAATAGTAGTTGTTTTGTTATTAAGTTGTAAGGAACATAACAGTGATTGTTTATGAACCAAATTACATACTTTATACTGGCATCTTTTCACAATTAATATATTAATATTTGCAATGAGACTGAGATATGACAATCACGTGATCCCATTTTTCCTCTCCTTTTCGAGCAAAATTTTGAATTCCAGTCTTAGGACGTGTTCAAGGGGATGAGCGCGCGACGGTTTTGACCAATTGTCATTTTGTATTTCCCTTTAGTTTATCTTAACGTCCAGATGCAAAATGAATTGCCAGAACCGTATTTAGGATAAAATTTAGGAGAAGGAAAATATGTTGCGAATATAAAGAAAAATTCACAGTGTTGTTCGTGAGTTATGAGCAAATAAAGGAATAAACAAAATTAATAAAATCTTAGTTATAAAGAATCGAAAACCTGCACAATATATATTTTTAAAATCCTCTGATGTCCCCTATCTAATCCTAACGTATGCGGATTTACCAATGAATCACCCTGTATGTTGTATGTTTTTTCTAATTTGTAATCGAAATTGCACACTTGAATTTTTTTTATGGATTAATTCATAAATTAATGGCACATGCACATAGATAAGTAATTAATGTCAAGTGAATAAATGACGAAAATATATTATATAACATAAACATAGACAGGTCAGTAAGTAATTATTATAAGTATACCTTTAATTCTACACACGGACACTGATCCTATTTTACATAATTTAACATACCTAAGTGCTAGCACAAATAAATGTTAAAGATGAACATTCGGAAGATGAATTCAGGTAGTTCGAATATGTAGACATTTTTCACCATTTAAAATTCAAATAGCCTCTTATCAAGGGCCATAAGAGAGCACATTTTTTTTATAATGTTTTTTTTAAATAACCCTTACCATACCTCTGGGGTTGGGGGCAATTAGGTCGTCTCTGGCTTTTTAGAAACTAGGTTCGACATGTTGTAATTTTCGAAAAATGCTAGAAAATTCTTTCCCCTTTCAGTTGAGATGTTTGTAATGTTTGATAGGTAAAACGAGGTTGAGTATTTTAATTTTATTTGAGAGAAATTGACAATCTAATTATAGAAGTAGTTAGAGTCCATTTCGATTACTGTTACTTTGTTTGAATTAGCTGACTGTACAGCTTTTAAAAATCCTTAAAGTCATAAATATTTCTTGGAAACAGTCATCACTCATGTACGTGGTCTAAATAGTTCATTGTTTCTGTCCTAATTTTTGTAGAATTTATCACCTACACTAAATAAGATAGGAAATGAAAATTATTATTTTGTGATGAACATTCATGTCATATTGTTGCTATTGACCTTTGCTAAAACTGCCGGATAACAGACATCAGTTGTTTTGATCAATTTCAACATTGTAGTATGTTATACAGAGTGATTCATAACTATTGGGACATAGGCTAAGGGTGAGTTATTTAGGCTAAAATATGACCATAGGATCCAATATTCCTTAATAAAATATTGCTGTGGAAAAGATACAGAGCGTTAAATTAAATTCTTTTTCAATTTTTGTTAATAATTTCACTGTAAAATTATCAATTCTTGTCAAAATTGGCAAAAAGGCATAACTTTAGACCAAAAACACTATTTTACAATTTGTTGTAGAGGGCGCCACTTGAACGATTCCTGATGATGAAATCGACTAGTAACTTTTTTTGAGAAAACTTTTTAGCGATTTTAATTAGAGAATAAGACGTAAACATCATTTCTACACAATATTGGTACTTCTGTTTCAATACGATAATTTCATCTGTTTCCGAGAAAAACGCATTCGTAGTGTCAGAAGGGGATTTCAAATATTACTTTATTTATTAAGGGTACGTTTTGGACTGTCAGATAACTATGCTTTTCTGTAGATTTTCATAAGGATTGATAAATTTACAGTGAAATTATTAACAAAAAATGAAGAAAAGTCCTTGTATCTTTTTCCACAGCAATATTTTATTAAGGTATATTTCAGCTAGAATATAGAAATCTAATCATATTCTTGACGAAGGAAGGAAATGGACCGAAGGATATTCACCAAAGATGATTAATGTGTATAGGGAAGATGCTCCGTCTTATTTAAAATTTTGGTCCAAACAGTTTCGATGGGGTAGGGAATCAATCGAGATAACCCAAGATGCGGAAGACCTATTGAAGCAAGAACCAACAAAAACATCAAGAAAGTTGAGGTTCTAGTCGTAGCGAACCGAAGAATAAGAGTTTCAATGATTGTTGCTGAAGTAGAGTAATCGGAAGCTACAGTATCAAAAATTTGGCATGAAGATTTAAGAATGAGTAAGGTCTCAGCTGGATTTTGTTGGATTCCGAGATTGCTTACCACCGAACAAAAATTGTGTCGAGAACAAATTTGCGAAGATAATTTGGGAGCTTTAGCTATCACTGGAATCCACTGACCAAACAAGAATCCATGCAGTGGGTCCACAAGGGATCTCCACCGTCGAAGAAGGCACGGACGCAGAATTCATCAGGAAAGCTAATGGCGACGGTGTTTTGGGATATGGAAGGAATCTTACTGATTGAATATGTAAACAGGGGTTCTACAATAACAGGAGCGGTTTATAAAGAAACTATCAGGAAGTTAAAGACTGTCATAC
The DNA here is from genome assembly GCA_030710515.1 of Abscondita cerata. Taxonomy (NCBI): domain Eukaryota; kingdom Metazoa; phylum Arthropoda; class Insecta; order Coleoptera; family Lampyridae; genus Abscondita; species Abscondita cerata. Next base: position 156,977 of record JALBCR010000790.1, on the reverse strand, counting down.
AACACAAAAGGTCCCACAACTGGGATCAAAAGATTATGCTGCTTCATGACAATTATGACATCCACCCTACAGTCCAGACTTGGCACCGAATGATTATTACCTCTTTCCTAAATTAAAATGGCATTTTCTGCTGATGAAGACCGGAAAGAAGCGGTGGACGAGTTTTCTGAGGACTTACCAAAGAAATTTTTTTGAGGGCACTAACTTATTTCAATAAATGAGTCACCGTTAATGGAACATATGTTGAAAAATAAAATATTACTTTTCTCCTAACTCTTTTCCTTCATAAAAAGGTAAAATCTCCCCTCGTATTTTAAATAGACTTTGTTGTCGTATTTATGAACCTTATTCGAAATGTAGAAACTTCCTGCTTTTAGGTTCATAGATGTAGTTTTAACCCCTCCCTTTGTTTACCCATGTAAAGTTAGCATCCAGCCATAAAAATGAATTTTACTGTAACGGTATGTAAATATTATACAGGGTGAATCACCACCAAATATTGATTTATAGCAAAATGGTAAAGGTTTTGTCATTTTAGTAGCTTGCAGGTTGATAAATTTTACATTTTAAAATTATTTTGAAATAAACAGTATGTCCCAAAAAAGTGTGGCGCATCAAAGTTATATTTTTTCTTATGGTATCTTATTGGTTTTTTGATTGCCCGTAAAAAATCAGGTAGAATTTTATAAAGGTTTCCTATACCTAAACACAGAGTGTACGACGACATTTCTTAAAATATAGAGTATTACAAAGTTCAATATCTTCTAATCCAACAAATCATAACAAATTTACTCTTCCGTCTAAATAGTTGGATATTAGATTAATGTATTCCATCATCAAATATTAAACATCTCTTTACAGGGTGTTCAGCATTTGCAGGTTAATTATCGGATCATTCAATATGTAATATTAGCTTTATTTTAAATGAAACACCTTGTATTTTATTAATTCTACTCATTTGTTTTCTAATACTTGTTCACATTTTCTTCATTTCTTAATCTAAATTTGGTTTTTCTTTTCTCTTTCATGCTTTTTCTCTCTATGAATACTTTGAAATTCTGTCTACTATTAAATATTTGTACTTATATTTTCCTTGTATAATTATAGCCCCCTTTCCTGCATCTGTTTTTGTCTTTTATTCTAGATTTTTTCTATCTTTCTACCTTCACATCCTAGCCTTTTTATTTCCTCTCTTGCACATCCTCCCTTGCTTTTCTATCCTTTTTCCCGTATTTTACTTTCTGCTCTATCTTTTTCCCAACATACGTACAGTAATTCATTCTTTTTTTGCTTTCGATCCTTTGTTCCAACCTCATTGCCTTTCGTCTTCTTTGAATTCTTATCTTTTCTAATATTACCTCTACTAGTAGGTGTCCTGCAGTTTTCTCTGTCAAGATCTGACGATCTTCTCTAATATTTTTGCTGTATTCTCTGTAATTCCTCCTATTCCATCCATCCCATACTTCCGCCCAACCTCATTGCCTTTCGTTTTCTTTGAATTCTTATCTTTTCTAATATTACCTCCACTAGTAGGTGCCCTGCAGTTTCTCTGTCAAGATCTGACGATCTTCTCTAATATTTTTGCTGTATTCTCTGTAATTACTCCTATTCCACCCATCCCATACTTCCGCCCTGTACATTGCCACGCTTTTCACTAGTTTTTCAAACAGCCGCCCTCTTTCAAATTTATCTAAAAGTGCCTACGAAAAGAGAGAAAACAGAATACTTCGGAGTCGATTAAGACAAAATTATAAGTTGGCTTTCCTAAAAACGAATACAATCGAACACAAAACAAATATCAACGACAACTATACATTGATAAGTTAAATATCAAAATATGTCTATCCATTTGACTACTCAATAAAATTTAATTCAATAAAAGACGTATTACACATCTATCCGTTCAACTTAATCGATAAACTGAAACTAAATTACACCTAGAGAACTACTTTTATTTCTTCGTCGGGTTTCAATAAGAACAAATGTACTTAAGATGTCGCTGTTGAAATTAACAAAAGAATCATTAACAAGAAACATTAACAAAAAAACTAAACTGTAGAAATAGCACGTAATTATAAACGAAAAACTGCACTATAATAAAAACCCGACAACGAAACCACTGAATTTCTGCAGCTGCAGTACGCTTAATTGAAACATTTCCAACGAAAACAATTAACAAAGGGGATTGCCGACTAAAATTCTACGAATTTTGTTTACAGGAACAGGAAACAAATTTAAACCGATCGACGAATGCATTCTCAAGATAAGTTATTATGAAGTAGACATTAATTACTGAATTAACTATTAATTTACATGCACTTACCTAATAAGAAAACAAAAATTGATTATGGATTTTTGAGTTATTACAAAAACTTGTGTTTTTATATAGACAACAAGGGCCAAATTTCAGTAAACCGTAATGCACTAATTGCAGCCATTGATACCGCATGGGAAACGATTAATATTAATTATATTGATACCTTGATAGCGTCAATGAGCAGACGCCTCCAAGAATAATGGAGGTCACACCCATTATTGATTTCTTATATTTATTTATATAGTAATACCTTTATTTAAAAAAAAAGTTTTCATTTAATTTTAAACTATAACTTGGTATCTTAATTATAATTATGTAATAAATTCTTGTCAAAAACTAAATATATACGTTGACAATAAGAATTGCCTTAGTTTTTATTTTCACTTTTATATTAACTACAGAAAAAATGAAACGTCATAAAATATACATTTTGTAAGGACTAAATATTATGAATAGAGAGTTTAATGATTTTTTTAATAACTTACAATAATTAGTAGGTTAGATTTATTTAAAAATAAGTAATAATCAGTCAACCCAAATAACCATGTTTAGTTTTTGATTTAATTTAAAAGTTATTGCTTGTAGACGTTTTTAAATCAAAATTATTTCTAATTTTATTTTGTAAACATTTCCTAAACAAAATTTTGATTCGATAATTAATCGAGCTATGGTGTTTAATTAGCGATACCTTCAAATATATTCTTTAAAGAAAAATTAAGTAAGCAACGTAAATTACCTATTTTCTAAAACGTGCTTAGTGTAATGATTCATTCTACAGTCCTTCTATAAGATAACCCCTGCTGAGACTACCTGCTGTTAGAATTGTAAATGATACCCTTAAGCCCGCTTCACAATGTGCAAACTTTTGTTTACAGAAATTGTGGTGTCAAGTTTTAAATTTCATGAGTGTACATCACAAATCAACTATGATTTTTCATAATTTAATATTGAGACAGATGTTTTGTTCTATACAATAGTTTTTACGCCACATAAGCCTGCCAAACTTTCAAATTACATGTTTTTGCTGAAAAGCAGCGAAAATGAATTGTTTGAACCACCATGACTTATACTATTAAAACCAGAAAGAAATTAGCATTTTTTTAAAGTCAAAGCCAACTACTTGTTCAGTATAAAACAATACAAGTTTCTGCAATAACTTTTAAAGGTATTTAAAAAAAACTGACTACACCACTGAATTCTTATTAAAAAAAAAGTGCATATATAGAACGTCACGAGAGAGATACGAAAAAACGAAAACCCGAAATATGAAACTTTTGTCTACAACCCGAAAACAAAAGACAATAATCAATTTTTCGTATCTATTATAGTTAATGAGATTCCCTATTAAACCATCGCATTTTGGCCACCCTGTACAAAGTTATTCAGTTTATGTTTATAGTACTGTTTTTGATTAAAAAAAATTATTAATTTGTTTTACATATAAAGATAAAATAACTTTTTCATTTTTTATATCATAACTTGTAAGTTGCCACGCACTTTCTGTACGCTCTTAGACGTTTAATTTAGTTTCCCAGAAAATGTCACTGCACATTTCCTATACGGTTTTACACATTTGATAGTATTAGGACTAGGTAGGGTTCTGCCCAAAACTATTGCTTTAGTTTAGCAAACATTGTATTAGGTAATTGCCCTACAAATTCCAGTTTACACTACAGGTCAAAGTCACTCCGGAAATGTGGTGCTTGAAAGAAATTATTATACAGAAAGACAATACGAGCGAACTTTTGCTATAAAAATTTGTATCTCTTATTACAACAAAATATTTTAAAAGTGAGCTTATTAAGAAAGGTGACATTTTTCCCAAAAAACTGGACGCCAAAGATCCACTTTCAGTAAACTAGTTGCCGAAACCAAAATTTTTCGTCACTAGTTATGAAAAGTGAAACTTTTATCATTTGTCAGATCGTTTGAATATTCGTTCTGAAAACGATAATGATGATAACACCGGTCACAATTGTTTAATGTTTGTAATATTACTAAATTAATCAGTCATTACCGAGCCATACAAATTATACTGTGCTGGATACCGTTACTTAAAGCACAACTTTTGAAGCTTCTGTCAAGCATATAGTAAATCAGCTGACAACAAAATGAAATCAACTGTTTTACATTTTAAGGCCGTTTTTTACTCACTATCACAACCATATTTATCGTAACTTTATATATTTACTTACACAAAATTAATTATTTGCATAATTTTTAGTTATAATAGTTGTGATAAATATACTAAGTGACATAGAAAGAAGAACACCCAGTAATAATGAATTTATTTGAACAATTTTGGTATACTAGTGTATACGAATTAGATTAGTAAACGATCACAATTTGATAAAAATTAAACTGTTAACTTCTTCAAAAACTTAATAATGTGTTGCTCCACCACGATGTCTTGTGCACTCATTAACACGTCTGGGCATACTTCTAATGAGGTGATCGATTTCTTCTTGAGGTATCTCATCCCATGCTATCTGTAACTGATGCTGCAAAGCCGCTAGAGTTTGTGCAGGGTGAGGTAAATTGAGTAATCTTCTTCCCATAATATCCCAGACGTGCTCGATGGGCGAAAGATCGGGAGATCTTGGTGGCCAAGGCAACAAAGCAATTTGATTGGCCTCAAAATGAGCCAAAGAAACCCTAGCAACATGAGGTCGTGCGTTGTCTTGTTGGAATGTGCTGTTGGGGATGGTCTGAACATAAGGTACAATATGGGGTCTACGACCTCCTGGATGTAGCGCGCAGCGGTCATGTTACCTCTAATGAAGACCAAAGGTGACCTACTTCCAATAGCAATAGCTCCCCATACCATAACTCCAACTGTGTGGTGCACATGCCTATTCACAGAAAATTGGGGATCTTGTCTTTCACCGCGCCGTCTTCTCACCCTTGCACGACCGTCATGCATACCCAAACAGAATCTGGATTCATCACTAAAGACAATTGAATTCCATTCTTGGTCCCAATTTGCCCGTTCTCTACACCACGCTAGACGATAACGTCGATGCTCTGGAGTCAGTGGTAGCACAAAAGGGGACGGTATGAAAAAAGCCCAAAGGTTCTTATCCGTCTATAAACGGTTCGCATCCCAATCGGTCTTCCATGTTCTTCAAACCACTGGTCCGCAATCGCCCGTGTAGAAGAAGCGGTCCCGTAAAGCCAATAGTCTAAGACGGCGATCTTCGCGTTCTGTGGTTCTTCGACGACGTCCTGTACCTCTCGCTCTTCGTGTACGGCCCTCTTGGTTCCATGCCCGAACACAGACTGCCACAGTGTTTAAACTCCGTTGCGTTCTAGCGGCTATATCTCTCATAGACAAACCAGCCTCACGCAATCCCACAATTCTACCCCTATCAAACTCGCTTAATTGCCGAAAATTATGGCGTCTTCGCACTGGAGGCATTGTGATTGAATTAAAGCTCTTTGAAATGCAATTTAAATCGCTTAAATGACAACTGTACTTACAAATGCTTAATTCATTGTTTTAGGGCTACTTAATCGTAAGTGTTTTTGAATGAGGTTAACAAAACAACCGCTAGGGCAATATGGCTGAAAAACTGATCGTTTTTATCTTAATATAAACAAATATATTCCCAAAAAAATTTACAAAATATTCATTATTACTGGGTGTTCTTCTTTCTATGTCACTTAGTATAGTAATGAGTTCAGTATTTACGATTTGTTTATATTTTGAATAGAGGAATATTGTAAACAAATGCGATTGGAGTAGGTATCACTTACAATGAATGTAATCTCACAGGTGTGTGACGGAAACAACAAAATTGTGTCAAGGTATGTTATTCCTTGAATGAATGCTTTAATACAGAACAAAGTATGTTGAAAAAGTTATTCATACATTGAAATAAAAAGCGTACTAATGTATACATAACATTTAATTAAGTTATATAATAAAATAAACCTGGTATAATTTATTTGCTCTTGCACTTAAATCATATATTCGGGAAGACATTAGCTTACAAAATTTTTTTTTAGTTTTCTAGTATCATAATTTGAAATGTTTTAACGAGATTTAAGAAATGACAAACTAAACATCCAGCTAATTGAAAATTTCGAATAAAAAAAATAAAATCATGTTATTTTGATTAAAGTAAGAAAAAAATGAATATATTTGCATTTCAATAATCATAGTGTAGTAATGGATCAAAAATCACACATTTTATTCACATTCATTATACAATGAATGTTAAGTATAACATGATACAGTTTTGTTTACAAATAAATTTATCTGAAGTTCTGGACTCAAGGTTGTGCAAGATTCTTTTCATGCCAATATAACGCCATATCTACTGTTTTTAGATGTCTTAATTATTTAAAAAAGTTTAAATATGTAGCCTTAATTTCAGCACCACGCTTTTTCCCATTTTGGACAGGTGGTAAACGCTTCTGGGGTAGACCGTAGTGCAAAAATGATGATAACCATTACATTCATTTAGTTTTGGAAAAAGTTGTTTTTCCTAATGCGACACCCTGTATTTATTGAATGGTCGGATGCAGAATTTGAGAATCAGTTGCAAATTTTCCAAACCTTGGTCAATGGGTAATATTCACCAGAACGATTAATTTTGATGCACGTCTACTACTACCCAAACAGATTCACAAAATCAAATGTTTTATTTTATTCCTTTTATTAAAGATTTTATTTTTTAAAGTGAATGTTTCAATAAAAAGGTTCCTATTATTTTATATACTCATTGAAATAGCAATAGCAAAAAAAGAGGTTGTCATTTAACAAAAGTTATGATGATGTGGCATTTAAAAATAGGCGACGTAATTAAAGACATTTTATATCTGAATTTAAATAATAAATTGACCTCTCCGAATGGTTTTCTTGCAAACAAATTATTTTCCAAACTCGATGATTGCACGGAATCAAAAATAATTAGTTTTATACGCTTAATTATTTCCTTCTTAGTTTAATTTACATTTAAAACTTTTAATTTTACACACAAACGCACATTTATTTTAATTTTAATCACTAGTTTTTAATTTTAATTTTATTTTTAGATAAGGGCGATAAAAGCTTGGAAGATGATGTTGCGTATCCATCTGAACATCAGACTGAGGCCACGTTTGCCCATGAATTACAAGAAAATCCAGCATTCTATCCATCATTTCCTCAATTTGAACACCCACCACTAGGACATTCGAGACCATTCTTCTTTCAACAACAAGAAGGAGCGTACAGCCAGAGGCCTGTATCACCGTTCCAACAACAGCACGTACGACACATATCGAGGAGGTGGCGACAAATATGCCGCAAACGAAGAAAACCGTTCGTATAGTTTGCTGGGATCAGGTAATTTTGGAGTAATTTCGGGCGGGACGTTTTACAATGATAACGAAGGTGATTCTGCCGGATTTGAAAATCGCTTTGGTGACTTCTATCATAATGGGCATGGTAGACCGTCGGCATTCTTTGGGAAGGTTGCAAAAGCTTCTAGGACGCAACAGCAACAAGAACCGTTTGCTAATTTCAGAGACTTTGCTGATATTAACACGCCGTCATATTCTCAGTACGTAGTAGTGTACACTAATAAAAATAATAATAATCATAAACAAAAATACCTCTGACAACAAAAGGCCTAAAAATATTATAGAACAATTAGCGATGCTTGACCAAGAAAACACTTCAACCACATTCGCTCCTGAACAGAAATTATCTAAAGCAAAACGGAAATTAGCTCTACTACCTCCTGAAAAGAAAAGCAAATTAAATCAATTAAAAAAGAAACTACGTCACCCTCCGGACTTAGGAGAGCCTCTTCTAGCGCTAAGTTGATCAACCATATTCATTAGTATAAGGAAAATGGCATCTCTTTGTTTTATAAAGAGCAACTGGCAGAATTGATCGAAATGCAATGTAAGCGTTCCGTAAGATGACTTAAATAAGCCGTGTCCTATAATATAATTAATTTATGATTTAATTTTAATGTTAATGTGATACTAAAATGTAGCCAGTTTAATTAATAGACTTCTTGTAAAATATAAACACATATGTTACATAGTTTAAACGAGATTAATACTAATAATAGAAATAGATGATATTGTATTGCTTAAAAGATATCGTTGCAACCTAGAAATCCTTAATTATATTATGTTTTCAAATGTTCCATTGCATCATATTACAAGATTAGAAAATGCTCCTGTAATTTTCAACTTAGTAGTACGTGTTAATTACTGAAGCAAGCAGTTAATTACTGGAGCGTGTAATTTTACTATATTCTGTAATGCTATTTACAAACATAAATCTTTTCAGTTTCCATAAAATGCATTTTGATCATTGCAACTATGCTACTATATGCGTATATCTAACGTTAGCGTTAAATTAAGTTCATTAAAACAACTTTTGTACCTTAATGTAATTTTTATAATAAAATTTACATGGTTGTTTATAAATTTCACAATCGCTGAAGTTTTTATATAGTTTGTTTACATTTGATGAAATTGTACTTGAGGTTGTGTAATCAAGATCGGATGTAATATTGTCCCTGAAAAGTATTCGTTTGTGATGTCTTCAACTGGGACTCTCAAAGTTATCAGTGGCAATTTAAATTTGAACTGACGTTTTGTAAACATCAGTGACCAAATGTAAACGAGAGCAGAAAAACGAATAATAAAACTAACTCACATAGTTTATGTAAAAGACTGTAAAAAGCATAATGCTGAATACGTCCCTCCGAGCTGAATTTTGGCAAACCTAAAGCAAACTTTATGGATAAATTGTTGGTAAATTCGTTTTGCTCAAAACGATTTAGGTATTAATATATTTGTAGTGGACTATGAATTTTTGTATCCGGAAATCAAACATATGATGCTTGGACAATTACAGACGAAAATTTTAGATTTGCTAGCAGAGAACTGACGAAAAAAATTTTTCCGCGTCTATTATCGACGAGAAAAATTCATCTACCTCGGCTTAACGGTAGTTAAAAATTCTTTTTATATTGTCAAAAATCCGTTTCAAGTAAGGTCTCAGTAAATAATAGAAATGCCTCATCACCTATGAAATAGTAAGGAAGAAACAGTAACGATAATTATCTAATCTAGACGGTGGAGGAATGTCAGTTTCAAATTAGTAAACCAGTATTTGATCCCTGAGGCTTTGAATATACCACCACCACTGTTTCTGCTAGCGTACCCAGTTTCAATCATGACTATCAGCATCACAGGAACCTAATAGCATTTATAATTAAAATTAGCCGAACCACTGTTAGGTAGTTTCTCAATACGAATGTGTTTTCAGTCTATTGTCCCTATACACTTTGGAAGGTTGTTCTACGACCTGAAACCTCCGTGTAATCATTTTTCATTGCTCAATGGAAGGGCGTGGCAGGTAAGCTTTTATCAATTCATTACATGTTGTAGTCTCTGCTACTATCTTCCTATTGTAGTCTCTCCGCGGCAAAAGTAGAGTCCTAGAGAAACGAATGTTACACTGTACCCAAATACCTGAAACAAAAAGTTAATAATCAACCAGAAACAATTTAGTTATGATTTTTTGTTGTGTCCAGTACTGGCGCAACGAAAAAAATTATGTTATCTAATGAATGCAATGGAGTTTACTATTCTTTTCATAAAGATAGCAGGTACTCCGACCAAAATTTACCTAAAATCCCTGAACAGGCCCTTGGTATGTCAATAGTAACAGAGATACATAGGTGTGGCCTATGATGAAACTCGTGTATCAAAGATTTGATTGAATCTCATCAAGTTTCCTTTATCCACCATTGGCACAAAACCTGCAGCAACATCAGCACAATCACCACCATCTTTGGCAAGACCAGGAAATGAGTGACTCAAACTGATAATATGGGTGCAAAAGTAGAGAAAACCACAAAACGTTTCAAATGGCTCTGACGAGGGCTTTGCTCAATATTTTTCAGCAAACTTTCCAAAATTTCTTCTGTTAACGATAAAAAAGAAGGTACACAAAATTTTCTGAACAACTTCATTCCAGACCTCATGCAGATGTCCGACGTTCAATGGAGAATTTATAAGAGAATGGCATTGTTTCTTATAGATGAGGTAACAGAGATTCCCCCAGCCAATTTCTAACTTCGACTTCGAGTAAGAGCCGCTTTGAGTGCCAATCAACCTGTATCCGGATCCGGACGATTTGAATCGCATGGTTCGGTTAAAATGTGCACCCCGCTTCGGGTACCAATCGACCCGTATGCCGAGAGCCTTATTCTTTTTTTTATTTTTATTCGATAAGTAATAAAATAAGAAATAACAAATGTTAAAGTAACATGCAAACAACTCTGTCGGTGACGAAAATGCAAATTAGTCGTCTCAATAACAAAATGGAAGTGTACTTTTATTTAGGTAGAAACCCCAATTTGAAGTACAGCGCTTACATCAATACTCAGTGTGTGAATTAGACTGTTAAATAACTATAAGTAAGTGTATCAAAATCGCTATCGCAGAAGATAGCGATAGTGATTTTTAACAAGAACATTAGAGTTAATCAGATGTAAGAAAGTCTTTTAGCATCAAAACTACTGAAATGGTAAGAAAATTTAGTATTACTTATAGCTGAATAACCCAAATTATTTCGGGAACTTTCAAGGCAAGTAAATATGACTTTTCCAGATTGAGAAACATCAGGAGCTCGTGATTTCTTACCAGCCATATTATGAAGCAGTTACCTTAGTGACTGCGGCACCATAGAATAACTAGCACTACTAGCATAGTAAAATATGGGCTGGGTCATAACGAAGCTGAAGCAGCTATTAAAGTAACACCCGAAAGAGACCTTTCGAGCTCATCAAAGACACTCAAAGTGAATTGTTTCGATGTGGATATTATCAGGCTCTCTATAGCTTGAGGACAAATATCAAAAAAAAGAAACAAAAGGAAAAAAACAAAAAAAAAGTGCTTACTTGAACCCTTTGTGGAAAAATAAGAGACACTTTGCGGAATTGCTGGAGTAAACATGGAAAACCGATAAAAACGTCTGAGTTAAGAAAATCACGCAAGGTGGAAGCAACGCTGTTCGCTACAGTGCTGTGTAAACAAACAGATAGGTACGTATCTTATTTGAACTTTTCCCTTTGTATGGGACAACCAGAAAACTATTTTCCAAAGTAACACGACCTGCGAACCAAGTCCTATAAAAAATGGAACACTATTTTTGCGCTCGAATTTCGGCTTGATCGTTATACGTCGATAACACTAACCAACTTTACACAAGTGTCAATGTGCAGAAAATGAGGAAGCACAATTACAACAACCTTGTCGATCAAGCAACTACATATAAACGAAGTTGCATCGGGTAAAACCCGATTCATTTAGTGCACCATGAATGGATAATCAGATGAGTTTTAAAGAAAGAGCACGTATTAGCCATTATTCAAGATCAAATTAATTCTCTGTACCATGCCAAATCTATATACTAAGATTCAAAATTTGTCTGTTTCTTTGTCCCTCTATAGACTCGGCCAAAATAGGTGCTAGGCCAAAGCCAAGTATATGGTTGGACTTAGAATGGAGCATAGGAAACGAATGGGGGGTATGGGTGACGGGAGTCTACCAGGGTTTTTTTTAATACATCCTTTTCCCGTCTGATAGGACGGGGGTTTCATCTAGTCTATACAGTGTGTCCAAGATCAGGATGAACAGCATGGGGATCTTGAAACCGTGAAATAGAGTCGGTTAAATTTGGAAAAAGTTGCCCACTCGAGGGGTCAACATTTTGCTATTGAGAAAGTTGCCGAGTTCGGCTTACTTCTGGAAATATTAAAAAAAGACTGAAATTGTGCCATTTCGTTTTCATTATGTTCTGAAGTTATTCAAAAAAGTTACCAAAAAACTGAATGTACTTTGTCATTGCCACTCTTTCTGCTCTACAAGATGGTTTTACTACAACGTTTCGTTTCGAAGAAATCATCATCAACTTTATTTTTCTTATGGAACTAAAAAAAGTACGCTACCTATGAAAAAGCATTTTCATTACAAATTCACCGCACACTAGACCAAAAAGATTAGAAATTTAATAAAACGTTAATTTTTCTCAACAAAATTACGAATAACCATATTGTGTAGTACATAGTTGAATTTGTAATAAAAATGGTTTCTTATACAAAGTGTACTTTTTGAGTTTTATAAGAAAAATAAAGTTGATGATGGTTTTGAAATGAAACGTTGTAGTAAAATTTGTAAACGCCATCTTGTAGAGCAGAAAGAGTGGCAATGACAAAGTGCATTCAGTTTTTTTTGTAACTTTTCGAATAACTTCAGAATATAATGAAAACGAAATAGCATAATTTCGGTTTTTTCGAATATCTCCGAAAGTAAGCCGAACTCAACGAGTTTCTCAACAGCAAAATGTCAACCCCTCGAGTGGGCAATTTTCCCAAATTTAACCGACTCTGTATCTCTCTACGGTTTCCGAGATCCCCATGCTAGTTCATCCTTATCTTAGACACACTGTATACTAAAATTCAAAATTTGTCTCTTTCTTTGTCTCTATAGACTCGGTCAATATAGGTGCTAGGTCAAAGCCAAGTATATGGTTGGACTAAGAATGGAGCGTAGGGGGTGAATGGAAGGGTCTGGGGGCTGGGGGTTCACCAAGGTTTTTTTTTTAAATATCCTGGTCTCGTCCGATTGGACGGGGGTTTTATCTAGTCTATATACTAAGATTCAAAAATTTGTCTGTTTCTTTCCCCTCTATAGACTCGGCCAATATAGGTGCTAGCCAAGATGAACTCAATATAGGAGCTTTGACAGATCACCATATTTTCTAAAGTGCCTCAACAAAGACTGGCTCCATTTTTTACTAACACTCATACCCCAACTACCGGGAAAAGATCTAAAAAATACATAAATTGCATAAAAATTGGTTTGGTGCTTGGTTATCAAGTAGATGCCATTGACAAGGATTTAAGGAAAACTTTTAACACAGTATCTTAAGACATCCTAATTTTCCAATATCGTATCTCTGGTCCACTAGTAGACTGGCTCCGGTCGTATTCAACGGGACAATCCAGTTATGTTGTGTGTTCTGATGTGTTAACTATTATCCCAGTTAACTCAATAGTTCATGTTCAATTAATCTGGATATAATTTTGAAATGGTGTCAGGCAAACTTGATGAGGGAGATTAATACAACAAAAATACCTCATCTTTCCTATTTTTCGAGAAATGATTCTTTAAAATGCAACTTCGTTGACTAAGTAAGGGTTAAGTTTTTGGAGAATAAATAGCAGCATTTTTAGCAATAATGTATAAATTAGCATCTTTTAAATAATAATTTCAAAGGTTGTGATCTTAATGTAGAAATTTACAACAAATTTGACGAATTTGTAGGGACAAGAAAACTACGATGATTTTAAACATTTCAAGGTGACTCCAGCTGTTAAGATGCTCAGTTAAATAAAGGTGATAGTAGAACATTTCATGGTAAATGTACAAATCTACGTCTACTGAAAATGTCGGACAAAATTATATACAAAACGTTCGTGAATTACCAATGCTCATCTATACATGCTCTGCGTATTAGTTCTTCTACAGGAGGACCAACTATGAAAAAACAAATTCACAACTGTTGTGACTTTTAACAAAAAAGTTATATATTTAGTTTTACGGACCAAACGTTTTAATTGTATGCACATCACCTTAAAATTAACTTTAATTTATCAATTTTTGAAAATAAAGTGTATCACCCAATTACTCAACATATATTTAGAGAGCTTGTAGCCAAAACTAAGATCAGTTGACCAATCTGAATCACTCTGAAAGGAAACTGCAATCATAAATATTATTCTCAGTATTGAAACTACATCATCTATCTAACGCAGCCGTCAAAGATAAAAAACAAAAACATAAAAACGTGTCATTTATATGTAAAAGATACAAAATTGTTTTATACCGCAGTTGTTTAATATGAACAAAGATTTTCATACTTTTTCGATTTTTTAATGTCCTTACTAAGCTCTTAACTTCCTTCTTTTATTGTTAACTTGAATCCATTTGCTCTCTTGAAAATTACTTCCTTTATAGTCATCTGAAATTATTAAATTTTATATACTAACATACATACTTTAATTTTATAGCTACCCCTTTTTGGCTTTTTTCGATATCCGAACACACATCAAACTACGATTAGGTTTATCTTCCGAAGATTGTTTGCGTTTAGCACGACTTTTGTTTTACTTTTTAGTATCGTTTGACAAGGAGTAGTTTCTGTGTTGGACTTTATTTTAAGTTTTAAACTGGTCACGTATTTAGATAATTTGTTATTAGTTTTCCTAATGTTATTAATATCGTCAAATTTCTTATTAATTTCTTTTTAATCCTGTTTAATGTAATTATCTACGGTTTTACCTTTTGTAAATCGGTTTAAATTTTTTAAAATTTTGACAATATCCTTTGAAGTTTCCCTATAACTGACATCATTAAGTAGTTTTGAATCGTATAAATTTGCACTTGTTGGTAAAGATGCCTGTAGTGATTCTTCGTCAACTTTATTCATATATTTAAAATTTTTCTTACATTTTTTTTCAATTAACTTTTCCATTTTTAAATTTTTAACGTCAGAGCTAATGTCAAACAACTTTGTTATCTATGATCTGCCTGGCAATAAACAATAGTCACACAGTTTCCATAACTTAAATGACTCTAACGCTTGTTTATGTAGATAACTACATTGATAACAGGCAAATCGTTTTCAAAGAGATCATATTATACCAGAGTAGTAACATGATTTTGATGAAAATGATATTTTTGGGTTTTTTGGGGTAGCGTCTGTGAATATAAAGCAAACAAATCATATGCCACAAAATCCTACACCTAAGAGCCACATTTGTAGTCGGTCCGACCACAAGAATACAATCGCGTCGCTGAAGTCAAAGCGGGCGTCTGAAGTCGGCATGCAGTCCGAGCGGACGCCACAGCGCGCTGCAATATTTATTTATTTATTCGTGTTGGTAGATTTTCACTATTATATTGTGATGTAAGTGTTATGTATGGTGCTACAGAAGATCAATATAAACCTGTATAGTGTGGTGACGAGACCGTGTGCAATTATGGATTGTTCGTCTTAGCAGAACATTTGCTTCAAGGTTTCGGAAACCTAAACATGCCAACCTTACCCCCTTAGTATTTATAAGTAATAATATTGATTAAGTGGGTAAACATTATAGAAGGTAAATAAAACATAAAATATAACAGCACAACTATTCCATGACGACATATAATGGACCGATCCAAGCACCAGTCACGACAATGACATTTCCAATCCTCGTAGTCTACTTTACAAAAAAATGGATTTTATCAAATAAACTGCTTATATCAGGTATACTACACGGTAGATACTTCCCACTGATTTTCGAAGGAGAATTCACTAGTGACATAAAAATTGTGGTTTCCATTTGAAAAAATGAGTTTACAGGTATTTGTGATGTCAAAGTTTGAACCAAATTTTTCGACACCCTGTACAATATTTTCGGGCATGGACTTATTAGGGCCGTACTCAGACTTTAACATCTCAGAAATAATTTTTATCTCTACAATTACTTCTACGGTATAGTAATTTCTTTGATGCCGTATTTCTCTTAAAAATTATAAAATAATGCGAATAATTTGAAAACCGAGTTATTTGACGGTGAAAATATACAGGGTGTTCCATTAAAAATCAACTTTGGTTAACTACGTTTCTGAATCACGCAGTATATATAAAAATATTTTAAAATGTGCAACTTTTACTCTATTTGAGAAGCCTGCTCACACTTTTTGTACAAGTAGTCTGAAAGCCCATAATCGAACAATTACACACGAAATAGACACTGTATATACTTTTTTGTTTAGGTATTCGACTGCAATTATGTGGTCCATGTCGCCCATTGCATTAGTAATTTATTTACTCCAAGTCCGCAACGAACTCATTAATTAATAAATAATTGTCCACCAGCTACCTGTTAACTACGCATTACAAACTCCAGTTAAAAGTTGAACTAAGATTAAAATTAAAACACGGCTGTATCCAGCTAAGTGCTCCAATAATGTGTAACGGTTTTTATTAACAATTAACGGACACTTCATTATTTTAACTGACAATTATCTTTTCACAAACTTTAAGCTAACTTCTTCTCACTTTTATGCACACACATGAACTTTTCCTGCACAACAAACACTTTCCTGCTACCAGTTTCGTTAGTAACAAAAATGACTGCTAGTAACAATCGGTTAGCAGGCTTATACTACAAATTACAGTGGATTCTATTGTTACATTAAACAAATCGTCCGTAAAAGAATAAAACATGTGTAAAAACTACAATGCAAATAAATAGGACTTTCACTATTCAACGATTTTTGTTGAAATAGTTATCGGGCAAACCAGCAATGTAACACTGAAAATAAAACAAAAATGAAAGTTATCTGTTTTTAATTCCAACTTTTAGATCTGTCGCAGATAAAATATTGTATCATGGACGAGTGTGAAAGGCCTTTATGCATCAGCGATTAAAACGATCGCCTGAGGATCGTGCAAAGACACTATAAAAAGTGGGCAATTCTATAGGGCTTCCTATTAGGCTATAATCACGCCCAGTAGATGGCGCTCAAAAATGACATTTTTACTACTCTATTTCGGGAGCATACGTCACTTTTGATAGTAGGAAAAACAAATCACAAATTAAAACTCTTTGACAGCCCATTGAATTTTACAGAAATTTAAGGTTAGAATTACAGAAATTTTTAATTACATTCAAATGGATGTATAGGGAATGATTTTGGACTTGTATGGCGTTACACGATAACATTGGATACATTATCGCGGATTCCTAAGTTACATCACAGTATCACAGTTACATTCTGTAATTTAAATTATAAGACTGTCAGTTTGCATTATTTATTGATAGTTGGGCTGACATGTTGAAATGTCAGCTGTTAGTTGTTTCAACAACGTATTCCGTGTGCAATTTATTGTGTGATGTAAAATTTATTTTTTTACAAAGTACATAATTTTGTAAAATTGTTAGTTCTTATGCGTAAAGAAAACTGACAACAGATTTTTCTGAAAACTCATAACGCCAAATATATATGGAAAAAAACAAAGTGGTAAACTTTTAAACTTCACCGTGCAGTCAAATTCAACTTAATTGCAATGTAACGCTTAATTCGGTATTTTATTGGCACAATATATTTCGACTACATACTACAAACTGGTTAAAAATTTTTAAATTAACTTAAATTACTCCTACTAGAAGGCTCAATTCAATTCCTGAAAATAATCTAATTATTATAATTTCCTTGAAATCTCTGTCTGTCTGTTTATCATCTCCTCAGAGGTGCTTAAAAAAACTGAGTACACCATTCGATAGAGGATTTTAAGGCGGTCTGGATGCAAGGATTTTTGAAACTCTAACCCCTTGGGGGGGCTGGCCACACCCACTCTCCCCAAACTTCAAAATTAATTTTTGTTCTTATTATCAAATATGATTGTCTTAACAAGACATTTTGACTTATAACCTAAGGTCAAAAGTTATAGGTCATAATTCATGCGTCCGTAGGACGCGCTTAAAGACTATACTAGTCAATATATATTACAGGAGTTACAATTTAAATTTATTTTTTATGTTCTTATTTTTTTTAGCTGGATTCTATAGGTTTCGGAAAAACAAATATTCAATTTAAAAAAATTGGAAACCGTCACGAAGTGAAGTTCAGAACAGTTTCTTTCTCCTTAAAATGTAAGTGAATAATTTTTTTTAAATAAATAAATCAGTACCTTGTAGTTAGACTTAAAGTCTAAACTGCACACGGATCAGTTTGCCCACACTAAAATCAATACCTACAAAATCTGGGACTACTTTTAACTCATTTAAAGTAGGTGTTGAGCTTCAATTTGTGCAGAAAGTATGTGACTCTAGTTTTTGGTCGTCTGGTATTTTCCTAATTTAAATTTTTTCGAGGTACACCATGAAAATATGACACACTTAGAAAAGATAGTTCACAAACTCAACTAAATAAAATGTACATTATAGCTCACGTAAATGTATAATGCCCAAAAAAACAAAGCCAAAGCAAGATGTGAGATGACGTCCAGAAAATTTTTTTGAACCCTATCCAACTCCACAAACACAGTTTGTTTCTGCACTTCGAAAAATAATACGGTTCGGTAAATGTCAGAAATGACTTGCTAATCATCTACGGAAGGCGGATGAACTATCAGATTATAATAGACAGTTCACTGCCAATCACACCACATGTTGATCCGAAAATAGACGACTTTCCTCTACTTCATTTTTCTTACTGATAGAATCATCCACATAACTACCGCAATTGCACTGGATTTCCATCCCCTCCGCACGTTTTAATGTCAAAATATCCCCGCCTGCATCGCCAATAGTGTGTTGGCCAGGGTGAATACATTTACCATATTAAATAAAACCAATTGGCCAGTTTGACGAGGGCGAAGAGCTGCGTACATAACACAAGGTTGAAAACTGCAGCCCTCATTCGTGTTGTAAATCTTCATGTTGTTAAATTATTTGTATTACGTAAAATGATGATAATATATTTCTCAACAACTTCTACGTCATTCACCGTCAACGAGAGAAACTCGTCACACCGCCAAACACCAAACATTCAAAAATTTTTAACCACTTTATATAACAACCAATGGTCATCATGAGTTTCAAGAAGACATTTTTCGACTTGCTCTTTTTGTCTTCCTCGGCACGTAATGCACGTAATCTACAAATGTCATTAAAATATCATTTATTTGATAATATCTGTAAGAGTAAAACAAACTTGCGAAATTCAGCATTCTCTTTAATCTTCAAGCAGCATTTTAACATCGACCATTTCGACTACAAGGAATTGGGTCTAAATTTTTTCTGATAGTTGGTGAAGATACACCAAAGAACGGCTTCCGTTACACCAGTTACCTTTATTATTTTTCTGCCAATTTTAAATTCTCATATTCTCGTTTATATCTTGTTAAATACTTCGCAAACAATAAACTGGAATCGATTTTTTATTCTTTTTCTTTCTTCTGGCACGTTCATTTGAGAAAAAAATTTCACACAAATTCTGAGTTTTGAGAAATAATTTGGAACGAACCAGAATTAGATCATTTTAAATTTTATTTACTTGTTCACAATTTACTAACAAATAAATATATTACACAAGACAGGTAAGTGGCTTTTTACTGGCGGTAAGTGACTCGTCTTCGACTCATCAGTTATATCCTCCATTTTCCAGTAAAAAACCATTCTACCTGACTTGTAATCGTAAACTGCTACTTTTAATAATGATTGATTTATAATAATATTTTAAGTTTAAAAACCCAAAAATAAGTTGATATTACTGAAGAAATCTGTCCAAAGCAATTGGGGAAGCGGGATCACTTATACTTATATATTTTCAATAAAAATCATATTGCAAATATCATCTTAATTTTTAGAAATAGAAGCTATCATATCTTAATAAAAATGTAGAGAATTTAAATTTTTCTTGTTTTTTAACTGCGATAAAAATGAATTCAATTTATATTAAGACGTTTTTTCTTAAAACTGGGCAATATACTTATCAGTAAATTGTGAACAAGTATAGTAATATTTATTTCAGAATAAAATACATAATTATATTAATTAATAATTAACTAAAACTTAAACCATGTTTTATGCGATTGTATGTATTTATTTGATGATATAATTTGAACTTGAAACTGCATTATAAACTAGTTAATTTATATTTTTCTAATTTGCATACCGAACAGAAATCTTTCACACTGGTTAGTTGACAGATTTTACAGTTTTATTCCATACATTTGTGGTAGCAATCTGTAAATCTTCCTACCAATTGGATTAGAAATTGTCTCATGGAAAACTACGATGATGGCAGTTACATCTACAAACTACATATTTGAATTTTTAAATGGAAAGACATCTGTTATCAGAAAGCTGCACGTACAAGCATATTACTGAACGTGGAAATAAAAATGATATCTGTATTATCAGTAGCTATTTAAGTATAAATTGCAATTTATCTTGAAATCTCGTGTGCTGAAACGTATTACATTTCATAACATATACCTTTTTGAACCATTTTTATTGTATCTTTATTTTATTACGTATTTACAAAAAAAAAAGGAAGTTTTTATAGGACATTTAATAAAACCATATATAATTCCACATTTTATTACTAATATTGTTCTGTTTTTCTTATGTCTGTTCATTGTATATAAAAAGCAAACTGTTTAAACTATTATTATTATTATCTGAAATGGTTGTCCACATCATACGGTTGTTTATTGCAAAATCCCAAATGTATGTAGATACGGCATTTCATGGGAACTAAAGACGTATTCAAATTAAAGGCAGCAACATTCGAAATTTTAAAAGAAATACTGATTTTTTTGTTTTCAACAATTTAACTGATAATTTATCAGAAGTGCACTTATGACCAGGGTCTGATTTCACTGATCTACAAAAATCTGTTGAAAATGACCCTGCTGCTGTTTTATTCGGTTGATATGTAAAGTAATACAAAGGTAACACCAATGATTTAGTGACCCACGAGCTACGATTAAAGATAATGAAAAAGAATAGTAGATGATTTTACTAGAATTAAATACAATTGTTGAGCTTAAAGTTTGTTGGCAAGGCGTTAGCCGAGACAGCAAATTAAACTCAACAATCATATTTTTAACCCGCGAAATATATTATCTTTTCTTCAAGCGTTTATTGCTAGTTTTCATGTGTTATTTTCGAGATTCGAGTGTTATAGTGACGATTAATTTCGATGAATCAAGTTGGTACTTTACTGTCATTACATTTATAATAGACATAACCAAGGTACCAACCTCTAAATAGTTGTGAAAACAAAAGAGCTGTTGCTTTTTAATGTTTAGACAGTAAAAAACGTTTTTAGCGTCTGCCAGTAGTTCAATAATATATCGTTTTATTGTTACTTGAAGAAAAACTTACAAGATTCATGACATAAATAAACTAGTTATGATTATACTTATTGTCTAACAAAGTCTATATTTTCGGTTCAAAACACTAATTATTCGTGCTTGTCATTTCAATTTTATCCTTTATTTGAGAGTTTTATAACGTACAATCCTACAAAATTATAAAATATAATAAGACTGTTCCTCGGCCATATCTCGGGAACCGTTTGTCGTATGACTTTGGTGTAAAAAATATTAAGTAAATCGTGTATGAAGAATTGCAGGAAAATATTTTCAAGTTTTAAAATGACCACCAGAGGGCGTAACTGCCATCTTAAATTTTTAAATTGCATTTTCTATAAATTTCGCATAATAAACAAAAAAGCAATAACCTGCTTTAACTTCTAACGGTTTGACCTGATTTTAACAAATTTGGTATCGTTCAAAAGAGCATTAAACTTAACGCAAAAGAATACTAGATTTGGGGCATCAAATTTTACAAAGAATCTTTGTAAATGGTTCCAAAATATATGGTCTAACATATTCGAATTCGGATATAGTATACCTATTTAGGTTTTAGGCTTACTTTTTAAATTAAAGGTTAGAATTACGAGAGTAATATTAAAGTGACAATAAGTTCAAAATGCGTTTAGTCCCTTTGGAGCAACATGAATGTTCTGATGATATATATTTTTTTAAATAATACCTAAATGAATTCTATTTAGACTCACAATTGTCTCTTTAACATCTTATTCATTTTGTGCTAAATTTTTAATAGTTTTAGAAAATTTACCGCGCGGTCCTCGATCTTCAAACATCCATTATTCTCATTTTCCCAATATTTGAGGTTAGGAACGAGATTTTGAAAAATGGTTTTCACTGGCCTATTTGGATGTTATTTGGCTACTTTATCATAAAGAAAAAAGTCATATCATTCCATTTGATTTTTTTTTAATTTGGGTCATGGTGTCAAAACTAGCCTCCCTGGCGGAGAAGGATTCAACTAAATTAACTATATTTTAGTTGATTCTTATTGCTTAAGGAATGCTCTTTTCAACGATGCCAAATTTGTTAAAATCGGTCAAACCGTTAAGAAGTTAAAGCAGGTTATTGCAAAAACAATTGAACACCCCCGCCATCTTTGTTTTTGAAATAACTGAACTTTTGTTTTTACGAAAATGATAGATAAACTGGTTCTCTTTACAAATGTGAAAAAAATTTTGTTTATTATGCGAAATTTATAGAAAATGCAATTTAAAAATTTAAGATGGCAGTTACGCCCTCTGGTGGTCATTTTAAAACTTGAAAATATTTTCCTGCGATTCTTCATGGCCGATTTACCTAATATTTTTTACACCAAAGTCATACGACGAACGGTTCCGAGATATGGCCGAGGAACAGTCTTATTGGGTCACCCGGTATGTGTGCGTGCAATCATTAATTCTGAAGTGCGGGGTGTATTGCAGTACCAAACTGATTTTCAATCAAATGAATAAATAAACTTGTTTTAATTTATGCCCAAAAACTGGAAACTCGGTTACAGCTTTAAATGGGAATAAGATTAAAATAAATTATTAATAAATAGATTTATGAATAAAACATACATATGCGTACATGCAAATAAATGCAATAAAACAAGATATACCACTGGTAAATATTCCTGGCATTTATGTTTTTCTTATGAAACTATTTATTGCATGTGACTTTATATTTAATGATGACAAAAATTAAATAAAAAATTATCCAAAAAATATAAAGGATTATTACACGATAACTTGATTCCTAAATTAAAATAAATTTTAGTTTGAAAAATGCATCTGTATGTCTATAGTTATTGTGTGGTGTATATATAAGGTGTAGCATTGAAGACTAGCGCATTGTGAAGTAATTCAATACGCGATTATGTAGAAACCAGTATATACAGGGTGTAGTGAGAAACGATCGGTACAAATCGGTGTATCGTTTGTACGAAATGTTAGGAAAGCATTTGCGGAAACGTTCGTACACATGCGCATTGATACAATAAAATTTATATATATATGCTGACGTCATATTTTTACATTGGCGTAGGATTTTAATTAGCCATAATTATATATTTGGGGCGAATCATTAAATGGAACCTAGGTTTCGCAATCATAACAGTTAGGTTGTAAGCGAGATAATATCAAATAAGGTTTTTAATTATTGCCAACTATACGCTTATTTACGCTAGCAACTAAAAACTGAAACCATGACGGTTAGGGCGAATTATTTAGAGCCGTAGTTGGAATTTTTTCTTATGAATGAGGTTCATAAGGACCTGAATCGCGTATACGCATAAAAAGTTGGTCTTTATTGAATCTAGCAGCCGAATGATTAAAATAGAATTTTGATAGTGTTGTATTTTTTGGAAAGGGCGATTGGTTTTTTGGTTGGCAGATGATGACAACCTTTAAAATATAGAATAGATAGAGTAAATGCATCCTTGAAATGCTTATTAGTCGAAAGACCTTGGAAACTGTGCATAGTCTCCGTTTAGGTACAAATACGTCACTGATTTGATGTCGTCACAGTGATGTAATGCTAAATGTAGGTACATGATTGGTGAATCGGAAGGATCGGTAGCCATTTTGTAAAGTTGATGTAAAAATGGAAATGAGGACTTTAGGAGTGTTCCCTGGATATGAGGCTACCAAACCATTTTCTATCCTGGTTCGTGAGTGTAGTAGCCTCTAGTGAATAAAGTACGAAGTGATTACTGGATTTTAAGAAAATTTCGTTGGAACGATGTAGTTGCTTAAATCGTTTCAAGTGTGAAGTGCAAATTAAGTGCGGTTTTATTTATATTTAGTGTTATTTGTGCGGTCCGGCAAGTAGGGAACAAGACGAAGTGTTTTCTTCGATATCGCTATGGCCGCTAAAACTTAACTGGGGAATATCTAACCCGCCTTAACCTCATTCCGTACTTGTAAACAATTTGTGCCGAATTAAAAATCAAAATGCGGTGTGTAAATGTGGACCCAGGTTATTTGTAATAATAAAATAATCTGATACACTAAAATGAAAAAACCATATTTAATCAAACAAAATTAATTTTTTTTTTTAAAGAATTCTTGATACATTTCAAAATAACTATCACAATGAAATCCACCGTAAAGCAAGAACGGCACGACGAAGCCGAAATTCAAGAATTAGCGGCTAAAATGATGGAAGCACACAGGGTTAAAATGCAAGCCCCCGTTAGGCCACCGGCACCATCGACAGCAGTGCAAGGCATGAATATCCTTAGCTTTTTATCCCGCATAACAAAAACAGGAACGATATTATTTTGACTCCTATTGGTGGAACGAATGAATCCAAAAGTCTTGGAGATGAAGAATCTATTCGTGGTCACTTTGGATGGGTGGCTTTAGGAAAAACTCAAATACCTTACATAATAAGAACCGTGAAAAATACTGTGCCGTTAGAATGGTTGAAATGAAAGTGTTAAACAAGTACTTAAATTTTTACATCAAGATATTTATAATTGTACTCTGCATTCGAGTTATTACATTACAGAAGCCGAGGGCCGTCTGTTGAATGAAATTAACTTTAAACATTGTGATTATCAGTTTGGTAGGGAACAGTTCACTTCGAGATTTAATTGTGCGACTTACAGATGCAATAGAATTTTATAACTTTTTAGATGCGTGTTATGCTAAACTTATGAATGGAAGCAGTAATCCTTTAGATAGATGTGGGTTCATCCGCATTAATAAAGAGTCTGTGGTACCGTATACTGTGTACTCTGGAGAAAAATATGTTCCTCTCTTTTATTTTGAAGGTGAAACTGATTCTTTAAAATTAAGAGCCGATACATTAGAAGGTTGGGACTTATCGTACTTGAAGTTTTGTTGCAAAGTGCAAGGTATTCGAAATGAATTGTTTTGTCATGACTCTTGTGCGGTAATTAGTTTAGTTGATATAAGAAATTACTTTCCACCGGGTACATTATTTGAAGACTATTGGCCTAGTAAAGTGGTTGATTCTCAATTATTAATTAATGGTAAAACTCAAAACCACGGTGGAAGATGGATTAGACAACCTGCTGGACCGCCTGTAGCTCATGCTCATCCGCCACCTTCGCCAAAACCTGCAACTCAAGCTAAAGCAGCCACCAACAATCTGCACAACGTACAAAATTTGTACACAAATTATGCTTTTAACTGGAGGGCAACCGGCTTATCCTGCCTTACAACCAAGAACTGCTAATTCTGCTGTCAGACCTTCTTACCCATCAACAGCAGCCACATCACGACAAACTCGTCCTTCATACTTACGAGCATGGCACAACCACCTCCACCACTCATTCGATCGAATCAACAGTAAGTGCTCACATTTATTTATAATCATATATCTTTTTTAGCTCAAATGTGTTTCAATAGTGGATTCTAATTTGAAGTTTTTAAACTATAACATTTGTTGAAGTTGCTAAATGCCTTGCTGTAAGAAATTATAGTTTCATCAATGCGTAAGGAAGGCTATCGAAACTTTGACATCGTTATTTGTGACTATATCTATACTCAGTATAAAGAAAAGATAACAGTTGGGTCATCATCTATGTTCATGTAGGGCAGTCATCAAGTTCTTTGCGTTTATCTTATTCAAATTTAGAACAACTAAAATACTGTGATGACTAAATGGTATTCTTTCCTGAATATGAGTTAAACGGTTTCTTGCAAATCTAGTGTAATACAAATTTCACGATGGTAATTTATTTTGTCTGACTTGACGCGCATTGGCGTCTATCACTTCTTAATTTGAAGCTTATTTTACCGCTTTCAAATATTAGAATTTCATTCTTCCTTCGCGTTCGAATAGAAGTTCTGAAGTTAGCGCTTTCCTACTCCTCTCGAGAACCGTTCCACTTGCAAAATGTCTATTGCACCTATTATCGCCTAGGTTTTTGAATCGCGGCAGTACAAATTGAATGATTGTAACTCTATGTTATGGGTAACCTTTTAACTAGAGTTCATCTTCTAGTGCTGCAAGCAGAAAAGCGCTACAACGAACGTCAAGCCATGAACTATAAGCTAAACCGAATTAATCGTTAAGACTTCTTTAGATACCACTCAGAATTCCATATAAATCTACTCATTTTATTCACAATACCAAAGAAATTGATACATCATTGTCAAACATTTTGCTTAGACATTGATAGATTTCAAAGTTTTTTATATCTTAACATATTCAAATTCAAAAGTTTATTCGTCAGTAACAGTTCGTTTTTCACAAGTCAGTATTGTGTACAACAGTGGCTTCAATTATGCAAAAAGCACATGTATATGATACAATACAGTAAAATATAAGAAATACAAGAGATACAACATAGGGTGCAAATTTAACTCATCAACAAAAGTAGTTATGTTCTACAGTTTTAAATTTAAAATTTTCAAATTCATTTATACTATAAAAGAATTCTTTTTTAAGAAAATATATTGATTTTATTTTTTTAAAACTATTGAAACTTAGTTTTTTAACCAGTTTGGTAACAAATTGTAATATTGATAAGCTAAATAATTTATACTATTTCTAGATTTATTTAGTCTATGGAATTCAAGACGCAAATTATGTTTTTTCCTGGTATCATGAGTATGTATATCAGACTGCTTATCTAGTTTACTAGTATTCTTAAAGGCGTAGAGTAAACATTGTAAAATGTACATGCACGGAGAGTTAGAATATTTAATGTTCTGAAACCTCTCTACAGTCATCACGATAGTTTAAGTTTCCTAAAATTCTTACAACTCGACGCTGCAGAGAGAAAATTCTCTTTACATCAGTGCAGTGGCCCCACACAAGTAAGGCATAATTCATATGACAAAAGACTAGTGCATAGTATGCAGTCCGTAGTGTTAAAACACTTACGTCTTGTGATAGATTTTGAATTAAAAATATATTACTACTTAATTTATGACATAATTTATCTATATGTATATGCCATCTAAGTAGTGGATATACATACACCCCTAAAAATTTGACGTATTCTTTTATTTTTATATTCCTCAAGCTTTTTTAAAGTAAAAACTATTTCCTGATTTATCTTTATTTAGATAATTTGGATTTATTAAAAACCATTGAGAAACATTTGACTGTATCTCCCGCGAGTTATCCCTGACAGTTTTTAAAATTGTACCCGTAGCTAAATACGAAGTGTCGATCAGCAAACTGCACAAAATTATTTGCGGATATGTCGACATTTTTTAAGTCATTTACATAGATTAGAAATAGGAGGGGCCCCAGAATGGACCCTTGGGGAATACCTATATTAATCTCCTTTCGTTCGGAAAACACTCCATTATGGAGCACATGTTGATTTCTTTCACTAACGTAAGACTTTATTGATTTTGAATTAGTTGAGTCGAAATTGTATTTTATTAGTTTGGAGATTAAGAACTCGTGAGAAACACAGTCAAATGCTTTACTTAGATCGTAAAACTTAGCGACAACATATTCGTTATCTTCAAAAGCATAATTTATTAAACTGAGTAATTTAAATACTATAATAAGCATCAGCAGTAGATTTATTTTTGTAAGAAATTAAATTGGCAGTCACTAAAAAGGGAATTGTTATGGAATTTGATTGCTAAGTGCTTTTTCAATAATTTTTGAGAATGCTGGCAAAATAAAGATAGGTCTGTAACTTGATAGATCATCCCTATTACCTTTGTTTTTATAAACAGGTACTACTTTTCCTCGACTCGGTGTAAACCACATTAACTTACTAACATTAGGCTTTATTTTGAGAAGTTTTTCTGGAAAAGCAGTATTGAAACTATCAATACAGTTATTTAGAAATATTTTGGCTGTATTATTTACATCTAGATTTTCTAGATAAGTCCAATCAAGGTTTAATACTATATATTTTTAAAAATATTTTTACCCTTAGTAGTTGTTGGACGGCATTTCACCATTTGTATCTCATTTTTAAAACAAAATGTAATATTTATGTCAAGATCTAAACATAAATGATCTAATATACCTATGTCATAAACAGAAATATTAAAACTATCATAACTAAAGTTAATAAATATATTGTCAAGGCAGTTGTTACCTCTTGTGGTTTCATATTAGTTTTACAAAACCATAAGAAAGGAATAAATCCATTACTTCATTAGTGAAATTATCAGGTTGATTAAATTTTAGATTGAAATTTCCGCAGACAATATATTTGATTATTAAATTCAATTTTACCTAAAATTGATTCTAACGTTACAAAAGATTATGTATGTCACCATTAGGTGGTCTGTAAATACAAATAATTGATAAGTTGAATACCTCACAATATGCAACAGCAATTTTCGCAATGATTTTCAGTTGAGCATTTATTGATGGTTTAAACGTAGATGCTTCCAGCATCAGTTAACCAATGCTCCACCAAGGCAATACAATTAAATGTTTTTTTTGAACTTCCAAAATTGCTTCTATTTCCAGAACTTTATTGCATATGCATTGAATGTTGGCAAAATACAATAAAACTATTTTGTTATTGATTGACATGGACCTTTTAAAATTTGAACAAAGGTACATGGTGAGGTATTATAATGAGCAGACAGTGCCTGATTTATGTCGATATTTAAATACATTCAAATTTTTGAAAAAAATTGTTTTCTTGAGACGAATTTCGGACCATGTATATGAAGGAAAATTGTAATTTTTTATTCGTGTACATGATGTATTAATCGTCATAATAAAACAAATTACTTCAAAAGTTTTAATGTATTGAATTGAATTGAATCCCAGGAATGAAAGGCCAAAACTTGGGAATGAGTAGTTGGTAAAATAATGTCAGTACTTTATGTAATTTTTTTCTCCGGCTTTTATTTTCAGAGTTATAGCGTTGTAAAGTTGGAAATTAAAAACTCAATTTTATTTACAACTCTAAAATTATATTTTTAAAGGGTAGGCCATTTAGCGGTTGCATTTTGAACCACTATGTACTTGAAGTACATGAATGTTAAATGTCATCACAGATTGTTAGTTAGAAGTCTCAATTTTACCAAATGGTAATCCATACGCTTGAAGAAAACTGGGAATATTGAGAACTTACTTCCAAAGTGGTGAGTCTTCAACCCAAACGGTCAATGGTGAGCGCTATCGTGACATGCTCACTCAATTTTTGTTTCCAAAAATTGAAGAACGAGGCCAGGACGACATTTGGTTTCAACAGGACGGGGCCATTTGCCATACAGCCAACGTAATAATCCAACTTTTGAGCACTATTTTCGAAAACCGAATAATCAGCCGAAATTCTGATGTCAATTGGCCGCCTCGGAGTTGTGATTTGAGCCCATTGGACTATTATCTATGGGGATCCAGAGACAATTGAGGCCTTGAAACACGAAATCGAAGTTGTCATTCAAGAGATACAGGCCCAGACAATCGAAAATGTACTAAAAATTGGATCGAGCGAATGGGGTACTGTAAGGCCTGTCGTGGCAGCCATTTAAATGATTTTGTTTCATTCTTAAATTTCGAGGTTCCATCTTTTAATAAAACCGGAAATTTGAAAAAAATATTCACTAGTTTTTTTTATTTACTTTTCAAAATGGCCCACCCTTTAGAATTTAATGAAAATTTGATGGATTGTCAATCTCATCAATGCATCTATTTTCGCGATACCATTAGATATGGGTCATTCTCTAGAAAAGGGATATTCTAATTCATAAATAAAAATAAAATAAAGTGACGGTTTTTATAATTTTGAAAGTGGGACAATATCGACTGGACATGGGTGAGTTAGGTTTAGTATGCAGCAGAGTCAGAAAAAAAATATTTTAGATTTTATAGCAATTTGAAAAATCTTGAACTCTACGGAGTTGAGGGAAGTACTTCGGAGTTGATGACAACATACACGATTCCAAATTTTAATGCATATGAAGCATCAATTCTTTCAAAAACTACACTAGGATAATGAAATGAATAAAATTAATTTTGAATTTGCCGCAACTAGATTAATTATAGTAGATATGGAGTTGATGCAGAGCTTAGGAGTTGACATGAGCATGTGTTAGTGATTGTAATTTGTGAACATCTGAATTCGAGATACTAATGCTCAGTTGTTTGAATACTTACCAAAGTAATCAAGCTTTCACTAGAGCACTTGAGCTCTGTAAGTTGACCTTTCTTTTATGATGCATAATTTTTCAGCAGTGAGACTATAAGAGTTTATGCATGGCTTCCTAAGTCTTATGAGCGTTTGAACAACTGCACTGTATAGTATGTTATGAATTATGATGTAGTGATAAACAAGTATCAAATTCAAGTAGCTTTTATTTTAGCATTATCACATTAACAAAAATAAGCATAAAATTCACTCTTGAAATTAACATATAAAACCTGAAATTAAAATTTGAAAAGGTGATCAGAAATTAGATTACGATTTTGAAAGTCTAAAATAAATTTCCTGAAAAACGATCGAACTCATAATTGAAATGGTAGTGATTCCTTTTGTCCACATCTGGGGTTGGCAATTTATCCTCAACGTCACTCCTTTCCACAATAGATACATCATCCGAAGTAGGAAAACAAATACATAGCTGTTTTGATTTCTGCGAAGGAATTTTACTGTAAACACCTCATCCACTTCTGTGACAACAGCAACATAATATTTGAGGTTCTTTTTTCCTGCCAGCCTAACAAGGATGTTTTATTTCTATCTCTTTTTCGGGCTCGCAATCAGATAAATCTGAGTACACATCTTTATAAAACAGACGTGTTTGGCTTAATTTTATATCTAATTTGACTCTATTACGGAAAAATTAGTTTTTTTGCACTTTTGAAAACAAAGAAACAAAAATAATAAAAAGGATACGACTTGATGTAGCAAGATTTTCTTCATCCCTAGAGTCATTCTGTAGCGTATAGTTACCCAAATGAAAATGAGAACAGTCATCCCATAAACATTTGTAACAGCTTAGACTTCGTATTTTCAATACATTTGAATTTTTGCACCAAACTACTTGATGCGCTTGCAGTGTCCCTTTAAATGTTTTAACTGCTTCAAACTTCAGGGGGTACGATTCTATGTCTTGCTTTGGGACTGCTAAGATGTTAAATTTCTTCACATATGGAGAAACAATCTCGGCGAATTTTGAAAATTTCTATGTCCTCTCCCATTGAAATCAAGGAATCTGCACATCTCTTCACACATCCCCAACTCCATCTGGAGCACCTTTCCATGTCCTCTCTCGTGTAATTCCAAAATATGGCAGTCAAAGATTGAGGCAGATAGTTTTAATCTCACATCCTATTACATTAAACATCTTGCAATTCCGAGTGGATGGTCCATCACTTACGAAGTGTATCACTGATAATGTAGGAACGTAGTTTGATATCAATTGGAATACTGGTTTCAAGTGAACTAAAATTGACGTAGAGAATCTGATACAGTGCAAATAGATTCAGCTTTAATATGTTTCTCCCTTTTATAATAGATTACAACTGTGTGTAGGCTCAGTTGCTGTCGGGATCCTCCAAAATGCATCGATTGGATCTCTGAGGAATATTTGCATGAAAAATTCTCAGAAAAGTCAACATGCACAATAACTTCGTCATATTTAAGATTTCTTTTCAAGTTATCCTATTTCTTTGTATTGATGATTTCTGTTACGGATATGTTTCATTATATTAAAAACTATGTTTCAGCTCGTCAACCAACTCAATTTTTTTGCACCATATTTTTTCTTTAGCTACTTTTTGATACGTTTTGATTTTCCTTTTATAGTAACTTCCTCCACTCTGGTTCTCCATTTTTCATAGAATGTAATATCATTTGGTTCAAATTCGAGAAATGACAGTTTTTTATCTGAGCATTCATTACAAGTTCTAGTGAGACAGTTTTCTTCTAGAACATTGTTGCAGCAAAAAATTTATACATTTTTTCCACTGAACTTTCGTATACAATATTCAAAAATTTTAGTTTTCTGATCATCAATTCGCAGTTTTCACACACTATACACAGGCAAGTGTCTCTTTTGTTTGTATTTGGGTGTACTACCCAAAACGGCATTAACTTACAGAATGTAGAGTAGCTTACTCTATATTTTCCTTCTTTGCAAAAATCTCTATGAATTAGCAGGAGAGTTTTGTTCAAATAACGTTTCTGCTTTTTATTCCTTGTCTTGTTATGGTGTCTTTCTTTCCCGGACATAGTGTGCTGTTTTCGTCCTTCTCAATAAAGTTTTTATTTCTCTTCTGATGTCTTGTATTTTCTTTTTGCTTTTCTCCTTGTCAACATGTTTAGGTCTTTTAACTTTGTTGCTCAAAAATTCAACTGTCCCAAACATTTATACTTTTTAGAATTCTTCCTGTTAAGACTTCTGTACACTTTCTTTTGCTTTTTCTATTTTTAGTTTTTCAAAATTTGTTGGTATTTGCGATATCAATGCTTCGTTAAATATCAATTTCTTCTTTACATTTTTGGGAACAGTGACTCCTTTTAACATATTATTTACTTTGGTCATTGGAGAATTTTTATTTCTATTATTTTTAAGTCTAAAATATTTTGTTTTATATTTATGCATACTAATTTTTGTTCTAGCCAATTCACTTTTGAGTTTCTTGATCTCTCTGTAAGCCTCGGTCCCTTCGTATTTTCTTTCTTCCGCGAACTGAGGCACTGTTTGGTACCACTTGTGGTTCCCTTACAAGAGGAAGAGGTGAAGATGGTGGCGTATTTTCATTAATATATTCCGCAGTTTTAGTCTTATTTCTTTCAACTTTTAATCTGTAGTTTTTAGTCCATTTTCGTTTAATACGTTGCTGGCGAGGTGTGAGGTTTTCGATAAACTTAATTTTCCCGTCTGATTTTCTTTTGTGATACCTTTGTCTTTCTTTTTCTTTTTTGTATTTCATATAGCTCAGGATTATTTTTTAATATTTTTCCTTCGCTTTCTCTGCAATTCAGTTTTTGTTCTCTTCAATTCATCACTTCGAGCCATTCTAATAAACGTAAAATAAGTTGTTAAATAAATTTATAATTATAAATTTCTATAAAATGCAAAACTAATCAAGGAAGATGGACAATTTATTATACTTGATATATTATATAAATTGAAAATCATCATCTGCAACAAAAATTATACACTATCAACCTCGTAGATGAGCATCAACTGCGAAGCCAAAATTAGCTTCAGAGTTGATGGCTTCGGAGTTGATGTTCCAACGGTTTTTTCGAGTGAAGCTTCCTACTCATAACCTAAAAGCATGCAAACATGACAGCAATGATTAAACTTCTGCTGTTAGAAAAGCTTTACAGATTATTTTGCTAAAGATTACACAAGTTATGGAGTTGACAATAAAAGTACTCACCTGTTTATTCAAACAAAACTCATTTTATCTGTGAAATAAACTGTTGCTACTCACGTGTTTCACTGTCTACCTCAGTAAACAACTGTTCTAGAATGTTTCTCAACCAATCCTTGCCCAGAGCGCCATCTCTTGCATTTTATTGGAATTAACAGTTTATGATTCGGAGTTGACGCAACTTTCGGTTTTCAACACTAAACTAATGAATTTTGACAAATTAGAGCAAATTTCACAATTTCATTTGGTTTCCGAATATTTATCAGTTTTGTAATTGATAATAAATTGAAATGTTCATCAAAAAACGATTTTTTAAACTATTCTAATAAATGAAAAGTAGGTAAAATAATTTTTTTTGTTATTTTTTTCCATTGGACTAGGTTTCTAGCAGTACAAAGTAAATTATGTCAATATAAAACATCAATTTTTTTTATTTCGTAACACCTTTCAACGAGAGTTTCATAGTTTGTCCCTACAGAGATAAAGCAACAAACTTAAAAATACTGTCAGTTTATTCTCCAACTGTTTTCCTAAAAAAAGGTTTTATTTGTTAAATAACTTTTTTGTTATCTTCTACAATACTTGAAATGGCAGAATACACGTTTGGAGAATATGTAGATATGCATTTAATGTATGGAGAAAAGCTTCAGCAATTCTCGCGAAGCCAGAAGACTTTATTCTGAAAACTTTCCTAATATATTGATAAACTTTTGAACGTGTTCACAGAAACTTACGAGAAAATGGTATGGTTTTACGAAAATGTTCGTACGACAAGACATCTTAGATGAAGTAGATAACAATCTACATCTAGTGTTAGAAAATTAGCGACCCAACATAATATTTCAAAAAACAACGTACACGACATACTTCAAGAACAATTATTACTTACGTACCATTTTCAAAAAGTACAGGGGTTTGACTTCAGAATATTATCCATTCAATATGCGCGCTGGTTTTTAGAAAAAACAGAGACAGGTTCCAGATTTTATTTCATCAGTACTGTTTACTGATGAAGCCGGATTTACGAGAAATGGTACAATGAATTCCCATAACTTACATTTGTGGGTTGATGAAAATCAACATTGTTATAATTCAGACAAGACATCAGCAAAGATTCATAGTAAATGTGTGGCTGGAATAATTGGAAACCACTTAGTTGGTCCATTTATCATTGATGGCCGTTTAAATGGACAATCGTATCTGGATTTTCTTCAGAATAATTTAAATTTACTATTAGATGATATTCCTTTACAAACCAGAATTAATATGTGGTGCATCCACGATTGCGCTCCACCTCACTTTAGTGTTGGGTACGAAATCACTTAAACATTGAGTACCCCGAAAAGTGGATTGGAAGAGGAGGTTCAATTGCATGACCCCAACGTACTCCAGAATTAAATCCACTAGATTCATTCTTCTGGGGTTACCTCAAAAGTTTGGTATATGCAACACCGGTACAAACAAGCAATGAATTATTAGATAGAATTCATTTCCATTGCGATACTGTCAAGAACAATCCAGGAATGTTGTTTCAAGTACAACGAAATATTTTACGTAGACTCCAAAAATGTGTGGATGTAGGAGGTGCACATTTTGAACATTTGCTCTAAATTTTTTTTTTAATTTCTTAATTCCGTAATATGAATAAAATTGAGCATTTATTGTAAGATTAAAGTTATTATTGCTAATTCCTTAAGATTAATTCCGTAATGTTGTTATTTTTTAATAGTATTCCCTATACGTATGTTTTTTCTTTATTTGTAGATCTTGAAAATACGTACTCTTGACACATTTTTATCAAGTTAACACTATCTTGTAATTTATGCCACTGCAAATTTACCAAATGTGCACTTTACTGTGCGTATTCATCAAATAGCACCTTTTTTTTAGAAAATAGTTGAGGAAATAAACTGACAGTATTTTTAAGTTTGTTGCTTTGTCTCTGTAAAAGTTTTGACCGTTTAACCAGTGAGCAAAGTATATTCCTGACTTTCTATAACCCCGGTATACCTAATGGTACCGCGAAAATAGATGCATTGATGAGATTGACAATCCATCAAATTTTCATTAAATTCTAAAATATAGTTTTAGAGTTATAAATAAAATTGTGTTTTTAATTTCCAACTTTACAGCCCTATAACTCTGAAAATAAAGGCCGGAGAAAAAAAGTTATATAAAGTACTGATATTATTTTAATACCAACTACTCATTCCTCAAGTTTTGGCCTTTCATTCCTGGGACACTCTGTGTATCAGGCACAGCCTGTCGACTAAAAATACATATGTTTAGTTGTAAAAAACCTCACTATATATTGGTTTGAAAAGTCTGGCATTAAGAGAACTCAACAACACCCACAACCCACCAATCCCCTAACACACAAACACAAAAACAACACACAACAAAAACAAAAAAACAAACAAAAAAACAAAAAATACTCCACAATTTACACATTCTTTTTTTTTCTCTTACTTTAATTATTTCAAATTCTTTTCTTTTTCAACAACATTCATTTCCAAACAAAATTCAAATAAAAAAACTAAAATTCCACTCAACAATATCAAACTTCATAAAAAAAAAACATTCCTCTCCTTTTTTTATATTTCTTTTTCTTTTTTTTTTTTTTATTTTCATTAATAAAAAAATATAAACATTTAAATTTAATTTTCTAAAAAAAATATTTTTTTTTTAATTTTTTTATTAAAAAAAAAAAATTATTTATTTTTTTTTATTTAATATTATAAATAATTAAAAAATTTTCAACCAAAAAAAAAAAAATATAATATTTTTTCTTAAATAAAATTTTTTTTAAATTATTATTAATTAAAAATTTAAAATTCTTTTTCTTTTTTATTACAATTTAAATTAAAATTTTCAAAAAATTTAAAAATTATTTATTTTTTTTTTTTTTTTTTTTAAATTACACTTTTTTTTTTTATTTTTTTTTTTATAATAAAAAAAAAAAAAATAAAAAAATAAACAAACACTAACCATATAAAAAAATTTATTTTCCTTTTTTTTTTTAAAAAAACAAATATAATATAATTTTTTTTTTTTATATTTTTATTTTTTTATTATAAAACATCTTAAAAAATAAATTTATTTAAAAAAATATAAATATTATTAAGCCCCAAAATATATAAATTTTTAAAACTCTTTTCTTCAACTACCAACAAATTAGTTTTTTTTTAAAAAAAGTTTTATTTTATTACAAACATTTTTACAAAAAAACGAAATACTCGGGTCCGCTTATAGCGAGCGCGCTGGTGCCAAACAAGTATGTCCGCTATATGCAAACCCTCGCTATATACGATTTTTACCAGGGTCGGTGACAACAAGTGCGCTTGTTATAAAGATTATAACAAGCAAATGTAACACTATTAATTACAATAAATTAAAACTGAAAAGTTGTATTATTTGTAACTATTCATTGAACATAGTATGAACCAAGAACTTATTTTTAATATATTGAAATACACATGAAATCCATGTTTATTATGTATAACATGTGTTCATTTAAAATAGTAGTAAGTATAATCATTTTTGAGTTGGACTTTTTGTCAACAGAGAATTTTCAATCCTTTGAATAAAATCAAACTTCTGCTTCACGTTGTTCTGGAAACTATTGAACTCTTAATAAGTTGATATATTGTTTTCATTGCTATAAATACTTGTTGACTTGTTGGTGGTTCAAAGGTGTTTTCTGGTTCTTCCTTTTCTTCTGATTCAAGCTCTTCATTAAACTGTGTTTCTCTAATTGCTGCTACAGTTTCAATATCTGATGGGTACTCGCAAGTTGCCAAGCAATTGTCAACTTTTTGAAAATCATTAAGGATGTCGGAGGTTAGAAACCATTTTACAAGATTATTTTTAATAGCCCAATCACCCAAACTGACGAAATCCTCTTCTTCTACAGTTTCTGAGTTCTTAAGTTTTAATATCCACTGGGCCAAAGAAATTTCATCATTTTTGTCAAAATCTGAGGAAGGATAAAATCCAGCATCTTTATAACAATTAACAATAGTTTTTTGTGATTTGTATTTACAGTCAATATACCATCCAATAAAGAAAAGTTAAAATCTTCAACTTCATCCAAACAAGATCATCCGACAAAAAAACATTTTTTTATAATGTTGTTTGTGACAAGCGATGTTACCTTGATCCATGGGTTGTAGAGCTACTGTTGTATCACGTGGCAGAAATACTAACTTTATGGCCTTCAGATTTTCAATTGTAGGGTGAGCTGGACAATTGTCGATTATCAATAGTATTTTTCTTTTTGTTTCAGTAGATGTTGGTCCCAGTCTCTTATTTCTTTTTCAAAAATTTCTGATGTTACCCAAGCCTTTTTATTGGAAGTGTAATTTACAGGCAATACTTTGCAAGGGGTGTTTTTGATTTTCCGATGACAAGTAATTCTTTCTTTGCTCTTTTTGCTTCTATGACACTTTTCTTTCTAAAATTTTAATGTTTGATTTGGAACCATTTTATAAAAGAGACCAGTTTCGTTGAAAATATTGTTATCGAAAAAACTTCTTCCTATAGTGGGCCATACGTTATTAAACCAGTCCTTTGTTGTTTTAGTAGAAACACTTGCTCCTTCTCCATGGATTTTGCTAGATGAAATGTGGTACCTTTTTTTAAAGCGGTCGATCCAGCTTTTTGAACAGGAAGATATTTCATTCCTGAGGGACAATAACTTTCTTTGCTTTTTCCTGTAGTATTGGTCCACTTATGGGCACATTCTGATTTCTTTTTTGCTGAAACCACTGCAGCAATGCTTGATCAACTCCCTTGTTAACTGGTTTTCGAATTTGTTTTAACTTAGAAATGTTGGAATTTACTGTTTCTTTAATTTTATTTTGATTTTTCCAAATTGTGGAAACAGTCGAAGTTGCTAACTTATACTTTCGATGCTTCGATGTTCCATTGTTGATTTCATCAATGATTTTAATTTTTTGGTTTAATGTAAGAGAATTTACATTTTTCGGCATGATTATAACGACATTAAATATACGCTTGTTTATACGATTGTAATTGCTTAGAAACGGTATAGAAATAAAATTATGTTGCAACGAATAGACGAGTTACGACAAGTTTGGTC
This sequence comes from Abscondita cerata, assembly GCA_030710515.1. Lineage (NCBI taxonomy): Eukaryota > Metazoa > Arthropoda > Insecta > Coleoptera > Lampyridae > Abscondita > Abscondita cerata. Next base: position 118,298 of record JALBCR010000790.1, on the reverse strand, counting down.
GTCAGGCGCACGTAATAAACGAAGTTAATAATTCAAGAATGTGTCGACTCCTCGTTATAATTGCCGCTAAAAATATCTACCAAAACTTGCTCGTTGTATTCAAAGCAATGGAACAGGTTGAAAGAGAAAATTTGTTCGTACTAAAAAAAGTGCTCGTTATATCCAAGCTCGTTGTATCCGAACTCAAATTGTATTAAGTCTAGTGAACGTTTTGCCGTAACACTTATAATGACTCGTTAAAACCGAACGCTCGTAAATTAGGAGTTGTTTTTGAAACGGACTTAATTGTAACTGAATTTTTTACGACATTTTTTTTTTGGGGAAATTTTTTAATATCAATTTTTAGAAAATCTGGTAGATTTTTTTAAAATGTTTTTGTGTATTCTGAAAGTACATTAATAGCTGATAATTCTGAAATCGTTACTATTTTGATTGAACCAATGTATGGAAAGGGGGTTTAGTTAATATAAGTGGGATTTGAAATTCGTCAAAAACTGTTGAATCGCAAAAATTGAAGTGAGAGCAACTAATTAGCACGTAAATATAGCACTCAATTTTGTATAAGGTTAAATTGTTTTGGTCGACTTTATGGGGTAATTATACAAGTGCCTGAACACCTCCTTTTTTTTCTAGACAAAAGAGCCGGAATATTCAAAAGTAACAGTAGAATTTAAAATTTTCTAACCCATGTGAAGTTAGCCATAACTCCAGTCATAAAAAATTAATTTTACTGTTTATATCTTTCAAATTTGAAGAACCTTTTGTCGGGGGGGGGGGTTGGGTTTGACCATCGGTTGACCACTAAGCAAACGTGATGTAGAACTAGCTGCAAATGTCACAATTTTCTCGCAAATGTCGCTTTTTTGATAATATGAATAAGTAATGGTAATTAATACTGGAAGATAAATTATTCAAACGTAAAAGGGTTATTATTAATTAAATAATGATTATTGCTAACGTCACCTTATAAATAGTTTTAGTGCGCTCTTAGTTATTCGAAAGAAGTGATGTTTCTTTCCTCTTGAGTATTTCTTGAAGTTTCGTTGGCAATCCTTTTGGTGTATAAGTGAAAAACACTGGTTTTAACTGACAACGTTTCGTCCTCTTAAATTGAGAGCTTCCTCATGCTGTATATACAGGGCGGGGCACTACCAACGAATTACTCTGTAGCTCTAAAACGACAAATAATGTTAGAAATCTTAAGGCATACATATATCGAGATTATTTGAAACCACATTTTAAAAATATTTTTGATTGTACAGGGTGCTCCAGAAACACGTACCATATCAAACTTGGGTTATTTTAAATGTATCGCTCTGTATTTTTTTCTATTTTTGAATTGTACGATAAAAAAATAATCTATATTCTTTAACATGTCTCTATACCTGCTTACTTCCGTTTCTTAGATAAATCCCTCCAAAAAATGCAGTAATTTCAAGATAAATAAGAACAAGCAACTTTGTTTTACACCACCTTACTTAAACTTCACATTTACTATTATGTTATGATGTACAGGGTGTTTTATATACTTCCGCATAACGCCTAATGATTTAAAACTTAAATAACTTACTTAACTTAAATATAACACCCCTGCATTTCTATAGCCTGTTGGAATCTGAACCAGTTACCTTTCAATGGGATATTTGTAAAATGAACATTATCTTGCAACAATTTTATGTATAAGCTAATTCAGCTTTAAATATTAACCTTAAAATTATTTTTTCATATCAAAATAACAGAAATATGCTCATGACTTATCCCGGGCTCTAAGAGTCAGTCGAATCACGCCCAGCTGTCACAAACAACATCAATTAGTTTCAGCAAAATCGACACTGTAAACATTGGTAACTTTGTTCAAAAAATTCTAAAATAATGGTTTTATCGTACTACTATTAGAGTGATTTGTATTACATTCTTGTTAACAGGTTAAAGTTTATCGATGCTGATGGTGTAATCGATTTTGATGTACCAAATAACGGTTGCTGTTGTTAAACATCAGTAAATTGTGACCGGTGAGCGAATTCGATTGACTCTTAGAGCCCGGTGATACTTATAGTCATAAGGTACATTTCTGTTTATTTTTTCTGAAAAAAACATTTTTAAGGTAAATATTTAAAACTGAAAGTTGCAATATAATGTTCATACTACGGATATTTCACAGGTAACTTAGCTTCCAGTACATTGTAAATTGTTAAACTATCAAATTTTAAAATATCTCAAAACTATCAGAGTTAGGGGTTGATAACCTTAATACCGACTAAAAGGTAATTAGTTAGAGTTTTCAACAGGCTTTAGAAATGTAGAGTGTTCCATTTAAGTTAACCAAGTTATTTAAGTTTTAAGTCGTTAGTGTTATGCGGTAGTGTTAAAACACCCTGTACATCATAACTAATAGTAAATGTTGAAAAGGATGTTGAACGGCTATTAGTAAGGTGGTGTAAGTTAAAGTTGCTAGTTCTTATTTATCTTGAAGTTATTGCTTTTTTTTGGAGGGTCTGCAAATCAGGTAAAATTGTTTTATTTCCGAAAAGTTAAAAACATACATTATTATTTATCGTACAATTCAAAAATAGAAACAAATACAGGGTGATCCATTTAAAATAACCCAACTTTGATATGGCACGTGTTACTGCAGCACCCTGTAGAATCCAAAATATTTTTAAAATGTGGTTTCGAATAATCATAACATTTACAGTGTGTCCAAGATAAGGATGAACAGCATGGGGATCTCGAAACTATGAGAGTTGCTCACTGGAGGGGTCGACATTTTGCTGTTGAGAAACTTCATTTACTTTCGAGATACTCAAAACCGAAATTGTGTCATTTCGTTTTCACTATACATGTCGTTCCTGAAGTTATTCGAAAGTGTCAAAACTGAATGCACTTTGTCATTGCTATGCCTTTCTGCCTATTAAGATGAAATTAATGGCCTGAGAACGTTCCGTTTCAAAGAAAATCGTCAACTTTATTTGACTTATTGCACTCAAAAAAAGTACACTGTATAAGATAGCATTTTTTTCATTACAAATTCAACAATGTACTATACAATATGGTTATTCGTGATTTTATTGTGTAGTACACGTTGAATTCGTAATAAAACACTTTTTGAGTGCGTCATAAGAAAATAAAGTTGATAATGGCTTCTTCGAAAAACGAAACGTTGTAGTGAAAATTGTGAACGACATCTTATAGAGCAGAATGAGTGGCAATGACAAAGTACATTCAGTTTTTTTGAAACTTTTTCGAATAACTTCAGAATATAATGTAAACGAAATGGCACACACTTCGGTTTTTTTTATTATCTCCAGAAGTAAGCTGAACTCAGCTAATTTCAAAAGCAAATGTCCACCCTCGAGTGGGCAACTTTTTTCCAAATTTAACTGACTCTGCATCCTCAACTGCCTGTATATTAAAAAATAATTTTAAAGAACGTCACCACAACATACATTTCAATCTGATACACAAAATTTAAGTACCGTACATAACAATTTGATTTCATTGATGGATGTCACGTAATTTATTTTTAATATAATAAAGTGCACGCTGTACATACAATTTTATCGCAAATGTGGTAAATAACTAGCTGCAAATTCGCAATTTCCTCGCAAATGTCGTTTTTCTCTCATATGTCGCAATTTTCTTGGAAATATCATAATTTTCTAGTGAATGTCTAATTCTTTTTGGTAATATGCATAATTAATACTTGAAGATAAATTATACAAAAGTATAATTGTTAAATAATTAATGAATATTGGTAACGTCAGCTTATAAATAGTTTTAGTCGCGCTCTTAGTTATTCGAAAATGTTTTTTTTTGTAGTCCTCATCTTATAAATAAGATGAAGAGTTATGGGATTGTTTCCAAACTGAAAATGTAACACCCCTTTATTCATTTTTTAGACGAATTAGAGTTATACAACTTTTTATAATCAATGGTTATACGTTATATTATAACTTATAAATTATACAAACAAAGTTATGAGAGGAACGTTGTTAGAATTTTTATTACGTATCACTATTTTTTCTAAAACGTATTTTTATTTTTTCGTTTTTTCGAGTTATAATCTTTGTTCCAGAATTGAAGAAGAGTCAGCTTAGAACGCGCGTGATTTAGTTCGAGGAAACGGGATAAAAACAAATCCGTCTAACACTATGCATTTATAATATTATTAATTAATTGCAATAAACTCGAAGAACCAATTCAATATTGATTTATTTTATAATTTTAAATCAAAAATTAAAACTAGTAAAAATATTATAAATAAATTAAATCAATATTGGACTGTTTTAAGTTTATTGTAATTAATATTAGGGAGTTTTTGGATATCGTAAATATAAATACGGTAAATGCTAAAACCATGTGAGTCCATTGTGTGCATGCCTCATGACGTTTTTACGATATCTAAAAACATACTTATTATATATATATATATATATATATATATATATATATATATATATACACATACATACATACAGGGTGTCCCAAACAAAGTGGCCTATTAGACGTTTATGGAGAACTAACCGTTTTTAAATTTTGAAAATTTGTGATAATATATTATTTATACTGAACTTTAATTGTAAAATAGTTTCGCTTATTATTCGCAAGTTATTACGAATTTTTATAAAATTTATATTTAATTTGGTAATCTAACTATGGAAAAATATAAGTATACATTGGTAGCAAGGTATTTAATTGTACTAAGTCAAAATCTAAGTAGCGCTGCAAGAAAATTGAAAAATGTTTAACGGTAGGAACAATGTATTGCCTGTAGGTTACAAATAATAAAATTAATTTTTAATTAGTTAATATCTACAAAAACTTAGTTATTATATTGTTCAAAATGACGTCCATTTTCTCGAACAAAGATGAAGTCTTCGTAACACTTCTTGTGTAGTAGCTCTTCGAATTTCACTTCTAGGAATTCTTCTAACTGCCGAATTTATTCGATCTACCAGTTCTTCACGATTACTTACGGAGTTGCGTAAACAATATCTTTCAATTTACCCCAAAAGTAAAAATCGCAATTCTTGGAGGCCAACGTAAAGGACCGTAACGACCCATCCACCTATTATCAAACATATTGGTTAGTTCTTGAGTTACAGCATGTGTACTATGGGCCGGAGCTCTGTCTAGTTGGTACCAACATGTCAAATATGTTTGAAGTGGAAGATCCTCAACAAAATTCACAACAAGGTTTCTAAAATATTTAAATATTGAGGTCCGTTTAAATGTTCATCGTAAAGAAAATATCGAATTTGATTGTCCATCAATAAACAAACATGTTGATACTAAACCGAGTTTGGAAATTCCTTTCTCTAAGAGCATGAGGGTTTTGTCGACTCCAAAAATGAGAATTATGGCGATTAAATACACCTTCTTTAAAAAATTTGGATTCGTCTGTCCATATAATATTCGTTAAAAACGTAGGATTGTTTTGTACTAGAGTCAATAGCTCCGTACAAAAAACATTTCTATTTCTAAATAGTAGATATTACAAACCTTAATAAAACTTGTTTCAAGTTAGGAACTAAATACAAAAATATTATAAAAACATATCGTTCCATTTAAGATAAAGAAGTTGATGTCGACTTCCGGTACAACCGGAAGTGCAATATAAGCGAAAATATTTTACAATTAAAGATCAGTATAAATAATATATAACCACAAATTTTCAAAATTCTAAAGACGTTTAGTTCTCCATAAACGTCTAATAGGCCACTTTGTTTGAGACACCCTGTATATATATATATATATATATATATATATATATATATATATATATATATTATATATACAGTGACCGGCAAAGAGTTTACATCAATGCGAAAAATTTTGTAATCGAGATATCCGAAAATTTCTTTTGGTAAATGAATTCAGCATATCGAATGACAAAAAAGCACCTTGATAAATGTCACGTGACCACTGTCATTGCGGCAAATTAAAAAATATCCCTTAAATAAGTAAAAGTGAGGTTAGATGAAAAGATATTGAAAAGTGCCTAAGAGAAAAGTTGTTCAGAATTAGATTATACGTCTACGTGCAAATTTTCAAAAGAAAATAACGAATTTTCAATAATATTAGTTTTCCGGCATTTTTTCCGGAAATGTTTGTATGTTTTTGTGTGAGCTTATTGGCAATATTGTAAAAATTGTTTAAATTGGGTTTAGAATGGAAGAATTGATCATTTTAGGACTATTTAAAAATAATTCTAAATTTGTAATTTCAACCTTTTGCTTTCTGTAGGCCATTGCAACAAAGTCCGTCCTAAAAAAAAATGTTTTTTATTCTTTACCGTCCATTGGTAGACTAATAAATAAAAATTACCGATTACTGAAGATTGTGAAACTGAAATGTCAAATGAATCCCATTCTTATATACTACAATCCAAAATTTGTGTGTTTGTTTGTTAGGTCCTTCAAAAGTATATACTTAGAATCAGCATTGAATTGCGTGGGAGAATGGGGGTTCGGGGGTGGGGATAGTCCACCAGGGGGGCTCGGGCTCATTTAGCGGAACTTTTTTTACATAAGTTATATACCTACCACCCGTCCGACAAGATGGGCTTTCAACTAGTTCATTTCTAAAACTATATTTACGAGTCTAACTTTTGCCAACGCCTTAAGTTCATCGTTAACCTATCTTTACGGTACTTCCCGAATTACAAGGTCAACAATAAATTACGTCAACATTTTAGAAAACAGTTATTTAATGGTTTTTTTGTCGAAACTTCCATACGTTCCTTTTATTTTTCGAGCAAAATGTTTTATGTGGTTGCATACTTTCAATACTTTTTACACGTTTGTTAGTATCGGAACGATGTAGAGCTCTGCGTAAAATGCTTGTTTTAAGAATAAAATAACTACTAAACGGGCTCAGATTGCTTTCTAAAAAAAATGAAATTTGGAAATTTGTGGAACTGTCGACGACATTTTAAGGGCGGGCGATGACTGCTCTTTACGGCGCAGATGGGAAGTGTCTTTTCTTCGAAGAGTTTGTTAATAAATAAATACTAACACGCAAACGCAAATCCGATTTAACCTACTTGAGGACCTTCATAATTAGTGTTGATTCATAATTAGTGGGAATTTCATTATTAATCATTATTATGAGTGCCCTCGAGTGATCCGATTGAACTCTGATTGAACAATAAATGAGAGCGATACAGAAATCAGCACAAATTGTCAGAATTTATTTTTTTAATGAAATCGAAGATCATATTTAAAAATTGTTGCTCAAAATTTTTAAAAATATATTCATAATGTTCTCTCAAACAGGATAGCATTTCAATCCTGTTTAACCTGAAAATTTTGTGAAAATGATTTGAAAAATTTGGTAGTAAAAACACACAATACGAATATTAGTTCGGAGCAAAAATAATCCAGAAAAATGACGTTGCTTGGACGGCTTTTAGACCCGAATCTATACAACACTAGTTTGCCCAGAAATTATTTCATTTTATCAAAATGTCACAATTTTCGGGCAGATGTCTCGATTTTCTCGGAAATATCGCAATTTTTTCGCAAATATCACAAATGTAAGAGTATTTCGCAAATCTGTACACAATTTTTCTAGATGGTCAATCCCTCAATTTTTGCTTTGACGTTTAATAAGTTATCAGTCTTATTGCACAGATAGTAGTGACTGTGAATGACCGAAAATAAGTTTAATTTTGAGTTTGCATGAATTATAGTGAAACTCATTTTAAGTATGTCTGAATCTCTATTAATTGTATAGTTTCTAATTAATTTGTTTGTTGTCTTGTTTGTGATTATGAAAAAAATATGTGATGAGTTATTTACTGATGTAGGTAAAATTATTTTAATATATTTAGTGCCTGAGGGAGCTCTCACTGAGGGTGGATCGTTGCCACTTAATAAAACCAGTGTTTTTTATCACTTACACATACTTATTCGAAAATGTTTTTCACGTGTTTCGCGGTAATAAGGTATTTCCAAGTGACGCCACAATCAGGTGATTGCGGACAACTTTGTACCGTTTGAAATGGACGTTTAGCAAGTTTTGTGAAATAGGTGGCAAAAAATGTATTGAAGCGGAAGTAATGGTCCTACTCTTTATTAGAACAAATAAAAGTTAGCTGGATTATTACAATTTTTAGTAAAATGTCAAATTAATAAATTTAGGTATATGCTCACTTAACACAAACTATAAATGTGCGCTTTGAATATTTAAAAACACTTTGGTCCAAAATCTTCGTAAACCTCTAAAAACAGTAAAAACCACGAAGATGTCGTAAGTTCATTACGTTTTAGTTGTCCCCAATCAGCTGTTCTGGTAACGTAGTCGTGACGTACTTGGAAACACCTAATTAGGTTCCAAGAAAAAATCAACACGCTCAAATATGGATAAAAAAAATAAACATCACAACATATCGTTGACAAATTTGATCCTTTGTTAAGTCTACTTGCGGCAAAATTATATTTATTGTTAATAAAGATTAAGCAACATCCGGTTTCAAATTATGTTTTCAAGGTTATTAACCGCATCAGCATTCCACTTTAGTAAGTTCTGCTTATAAATCAAATTACATTTATTGTTGACTTAAATAAAAGTTCATGATTCCAACATCCGGTTTTTTCAGGGGTTAACCTTGCAAGCAACCTTGAACGGTCCCGATCCATCCCGAGCGATTCCGAACGTTCCCCGAACCCCTCCTACTCCTGGATCATGCGCGCGCGCCTCTGAAGGCAAACAAAGGCAACCGAAGTTCCCCACCACGAATTCAAATTTGCTCCAAAAGTGGCCCAGGAACCGCTCTATACCTCTACCCGTGACACTAATAGTTTTATCATAATCATTAATCAACCCTTTGCGTCCACTGCTGGACATGCGTTTCCCTCAGTCGTGTCACCTGTGTGAACTTACCACCCGACTTTATAAAAAAAATATTTATTTGTGTGTTCAATTAAGCTTCGTTTGTACCCGTTTGTACCACATTTTATTTCGTTTGTACCTCAAACGGGCAACAGTTATAAGGGACAACCGTTACCACCCCGTTTTGAGATGTGATAATGTTTCAAAAGCCATTCGATTCAGCATCGTTTGTTCCCCGTATGTACCGTTTTTTGTTTCGTTTGTACCCTTACGGGGATTGAACTATGGCTAATTGAAAATATGTGAAAGGGTACGTAAATCATTCTTCAAGATACAGTAAAACCTCTATTTTTTCGGCCACCTCTAAAACCGACCAATTTTTCCAAGTCAAAACCAATTATACGGAAATATCCATATTAATGACCCTCCTAATAGCGACCACCTCTCGATAAAGGCCACGGCCATATATGTATAACTCTTCCATTATTATATCGTCTAATTATTTAAAATTGCATCAGCATAGTTAAATTTAATAAACTCCAATAACGGCCACCTCCATATACTGGTCAGTTTTGCAGCAAATTTTAGTGACCGCTATTTAGAGGTTTTACTGTATTTCAAATCTGAAAAATGGAGATGGTTTGTCATCGTTTGCACCCGTTTGTACCCGTTTGTACCGCTTTGCTTTTCGTTTGTACCCTTACGGGAATGGAAATTATTAGATTGAAATTTTTGCGAGGGGTATGTTGGTCAAGATATTTCAAATCTAAGAAATGGAGATGGTTTGTCATCGTTTTTATCGCTTTTTTATTCGTTTACCTTTATGGGGGTGGAAAGGTAGTCTAATGAAAATATCTGTAAGGGGTGAATTAGTCATTCTTTGAGGTATTTGAAATTATCGTATCTCCATCTATACAAGAGAATAAATGAAACGTAAACAACTATTAGCATTCGGTTTCGGATTTAAAATATTTAAAACATAACAATAGTATCAGTTAACAGATTTTCAATTTGCAATTTGCAATTTCCACCTCCATAGGGGTACAAACGAAAAGGAAAACGGCACAAACGGATACAAACGATGACGAATCATATCCATTTTTTAGATTTCAAATATCTCAAGGAATGACTAATTTACCCCTTACACATATTTTCATTAAGCTATATTTTTACACCCATAAACATGCAAACGATGACAACCCATGACATCCATTTTCAGGTTTGAAAAATCTTGAAGAATGACCAATGTACCTCTTGTAAAAAAATTGAATTTGCTACATTTCCACCACCGTAGGGGTACAAACGAAAAGAAAGCGGCAAAAACGGGTACAAACGATGACAAACCATCTCAATTTTCCAAATTTGAAATATCTTGAAGAATGATTTATGTACCACTTTCACATATTTTTTCAATCAGCCATAGTTCAACCCCCGTAACGGTAGAGACGAGGCTGAATCGAATGGCTTTTGAAAATTAATATACAGGGTATCCCATAGTTCTGGTTTCGGACGATTGCGCAGTTATGATTGAAGATAGAATTTTCAAAATTTGGTGAACGTTGTACCATAAACGAACACATATTCTGAAAAGGGTGTTCCAGAAATGTGTGGCTATATAAAATTACGTTTTTTATATGGAACCTGTATTGTAGTATAAATTTGAATTCCCACGTTCAATAGCTTTTCAAAAATATATGGTCTTTCTAGGTTATACAGGGTATTTTGTAAGGTAGGGCCAATAGTTTACAAAAATTATCCCTAATCTGTCATCCCGCCATTTACTAAATCTAGTAATTTGTAAAGATTTTTCATTCAGGTAATATTGTGGGGTTCTTAGGTTTTTAGAAAGTAGGTTATATTGGGATCTCGTATCTTTTATAATGCAGGATGAAGCAAAACAATTAAAGAATATAATTTATTTATTGACATTGTGAATAAACTATCGTGGGGACAAATTATTGCTAAATTTAGTAGTAGATGTCAAGTTTGTTTTTTATTTGCGAATTTTTTGAAAGTATTTTGCTAAAACCGTTAAACTGCGTACCGAAATTATATCAAAAAATTTATTATTAACTAATTATTGAGATTATGGAAAAACTGTCGTGGGTACAAATTAGTGCTTAATTCAAAGTGTTTAGTTGAAATTTGATTTTGACATAGTGGGGGCGCCAGCTTGAGCTCAAGCTCATTTTTTTCAGTTTGCTCAAAGTGGGGATGACAACTTTACCGACATATTGACGGGCCGGCCTTAAGATTGATTTTATTTAAATTACAATTTACTAACTCCAATTTATGGGAATTTCGTGACGTGGCACCTATTTTAGTTACAACAAAGAGTGTATACGAGGTGAAGTAATAATAAAGAAATTGTTACAAGTAAAGAAATTAATAAGTTCAAGTCGTTACGTGTGATGTGGAAGTTTCTTCGTTGCAGCAGAATTATGTTTACATCTCCGATGAGGCATGTGAGAAATGGCAAACCATGATAATATCGAGGATCAATTAATTCCAGTAATAAGGTTTAATAATAAAAAATGTTCCAATTGATTTGTCTTCCGGCCTGTATTCAATCTGAAATATAAAAAGGGTATTAATTTTAAACAAGGGTTTGGTTTTTGTGACACGAAGCTATCCCTGAATTTGATAAAGATATTTGTCTTTCTCTTTCAACATCATTTTTCCATTTTCTGAAAGAGCAGCAAATTTGATTTTGCCTTGCGGTATGGCATCTCGAGTATGTAGCTTCGCTGGACATCTTACTTCAATAAGGATTCTCTTCGGAAACAAAAAGTTCGCATGGTTCGACAGTAACATTGCATCTTTCTTCAAACTCTTTGAGCGCTAGTACTACAATTTCCCACAAATGTAGAATATAAGATATTCTTTATTTTATTGCTTGAAATTCTACATATTTCTCCAAACCATTACGCAGGCGAATGAACCTTTCTTACCTTCAAACTGTATTTGCTGCTATTCTACTATTCTTACAAAGACAGTTTTTAGGCCCAATTTTCTACGGCCCGGCACACTTTGTATACGATCGTTACACGTTTATTGTATCAGGGCGATTTGGACTTTTGCTCCAAATGCTTGTTTTGTATGATTATTTTTTAAATTTCTACTCATTACTGTAACGATTGAATATCTAATAAACTGTAATGAAGTGTACATCAATGAATGTTACTAAACTACTATTTTGTAATATTTGTTTAAACATTTATACATACTGTTTGTCATCTGAACGCTTATTCGATTACATTCAATTAAAATATTTCATACAATATTAAAAGAAAATTTATTGCACAAACAACTATTTGCAATTTTTAAATTTAAAACGTAAATTTAAATTCTGTGATAATCCAGTTTATAGAAGCATTCATTATACAGTACACACCTATTAATAGAATCGCAGTGGGACTTGGAAAACAATAACCGAATGATAACAAAATCCAACAAGCAAGAAAAAAAACAAAAATATAGTAACTATCGGTAACTATTTACTGTTCACAAAAATAATGTGCAATATAAACTGATGTTTCTTGTAGTTGGTACATATATGAAATGAAATAATACATATAAGGAAAGATGAAATACAAATTTTTAATTTTTAGGAACAATAATACTTATTAATTTTCTTAGATTAAATAAATTCATATTTGTGAGTAAATTATTTATGAAAATTTCATAATTCTACTGCATTTTAAAATCAAACTATCTTTGCTGTACTTCACGCCCCAAAACACTCAGCACTTTAATCATTTCGCCGTTTGTTGAAGGTTGAAATGATTCTTCATTTGCATCGGCATCCTCATCTTCAACCAATGACGTTACCCTTTCATAGTGACAGAAATATATGCATCTGTTAAATTGTCAGCACCATGTATGTTGTTATCTATTGCCATCCAGTCCTCGAATTCATTCGTCGTCATGTTGTGTTGTGATGTTTAAATTTTATATCTGTGGTCGAAAACCCCATATTTTTGAAACAATTTTTAATCGTTGTTTCGGGTACTTGGTTCCAGGACATGGTATTTAAAGGTAATGCATCTAATAAATTTATTTTCTTGGCTAGATCAATTGCAGTCATATCTTGCGCATGTTCCATATTTTCTAAAATTGCACATAACTTTGATGGTTTTTAACTATTAAAGTGCAACTTTCTAATCCAAGGTATTGTCCCACTTAATAACCGTTAATTAAAAATTAGGTGCATTTGAAACTGGTAATTTTTTTACTCCTTTAAAACACCTGGGATTCTTACTTTTGCCAAAGTTTTCCTTTTCGCCCCACATATGCGCACAACATTGTTAAACGCGCTTTGGACATTTTGGACCCCCTTTGTATTATATTGTATTTTAAACAAGTATGCATGATCTGAAGCGCGCGAAAGTACACATCTGCATTAAAAACATTCCTAGGAGTAAATTCAAAGCAATCTTAGGTCATTCAATTTCGATCCAGTTTTGTGTATTTTTGAAATCACCATCTTTTTGCTCGCCGTATGTTCGTTTCCTTCCCCTTCAACGGTGAAATCATCCTTACGATGCAATAAAATTTTCTTTTCCCATTTTCTTTGTAAGTTCTTCCGCTTTCTGACGCATCAAAGGACCATCTTTTTCATGGACAACATCCAGATTCCACTTGATTGTCTTTCCCAGTTCGGTTTCTTTTGGTGCTCAAATTCTCATTTTAATTGCAGCGTTTACGATTTTTTTTACATAAAGTGGTTTGCGAAATTAAATTAACTTAAGGAAGTGAGTGGGTTGACTACGGTGCCACACCGACGAGACGAGAGGGTAATTACGTAACTGATAATCGGGTTTCACCAAATAGCTAATTTGCAAAGACCAACAGATCATGTATCACTTAAACTTGAAGATTGTATTCAATGTACCAAATCAATTCGATTATAAAATGCATGCAAAAATAAGTTATTATTCATGTATAAAAACAAACTTGAGGAGAAAATCGATAACATAAACCAAAGTCATGATTACTATAAACGATGTTTTCTATACAATAGCACTTGTCCGGTTCGTTCTTGACGAAAGTAACATAGACTAATATGGGAAACACCACCCCCCATAATACCCTGAAAAAATTAGGGATCTAATGATATGATATATGTGATTAAAAATTTTAAAAAAAGTTACCATGTGTTTTTTAATAATATTACTAACATTTGTGCAAAATTTCAAGTTGGGATCTCAATGGGATCGTGGGTTACAAAATTAAATATGTACAAGGTACATTATAGCCAATATAATAAATAAATTAATTAAAAAAGTCAGATGATTGAAAACACACAATTTTCATCATGTTTCTATTTACAAAAAAGAACAATGAATTTAATAACCTATATAAGATTTGTAAAATTTTCAAAAGTTTTTTTTGCAAGAGCAACTAACTATTGTATGGAGAAGAAACTTCTTACAATTAGATATTCTGAAAATCGAACCTGATTTTTAAAATGATAACTATTTATTGATTTGGAATTTTCTAGTAGGTAGATGTCTTTAGACAAATTGAAGTCTTGAACTCGGAGACTTTGTCGCTTCGATCATTGATTAATGCTACGATGCTTTCATTTTTAGAAATAACATATTCTTCCCTGTAGGAGTGGATGGGTTTACTGTGTTAAGATTTGTCTCTTGTTTAAGATGTTAGTAATATTATTAAAAAATACAGTAATTTTTTTAAAATTTTTTAATCATATGCGTTTTTGGAATTGACTTTTAAAATTTTGAGTTTAGGGGTTGAAAATGTTTTCTTTTAAAATACTGTCAATTAGTACATCAAATTAAAAGCTTGTTAAATTTTAAGAAGAATTGTGTTAATTTCATCTTTCTATCTTCATTCTAGCTCAAGATATTTAACAAAACGTAAATCGACGTAAGCAAAATCGCCCTTTTTTTGAAACTTTCAACATCGGTAATAAAACTACAAGAGAAAAAAATTTTTTTTCTCACATTCAAGTTTCTTTGACCTGTATACACTTAAATTCAAAAGAACAAGATCATACAAAATAGTGAGGCAATTTTCATTTGATCACTTGGTATGGAATGGCCCTCTAGTAATATTTCTCTTGTGCTCCTAACACTGGGTTAGATTCCGATTTGTAAAGATTAATTTAACATTTTGAAAATAGATTAAACTCATTTTATAAACATTGTATTAATAATAATATAATAATTTTATTAATAAAAAAAAATTACCTAAAAGGAACCGAACCCAGAGGATGTAAATCATTATAAAATTTTACTGTTTTTTTTATTGAAATACGCTTAAAGCTTACTTACATTATAACATACGTTTCTTCTCTGGCTTATCTATCTAATAAAATATGCTGCTATATTGTGCCAGAAAAAGGAGATGCATTAATTTTAAATTTTTACACCGTATACAGGGATTGATTCAGCTGACCCGTTCATTGAGTTTATGGACTTCCCGTTGAAATATTTGTTTCAAAAATTTGGAATAGGGATTAGCTCGAAAAGTTCTTATTTACATCAAAAATATTTCAGCGCTACCAACCTTTCTTATTTTTAAATGAAATGATATATTTTTTGTATGTTGTGGATTCTACGCTACAATCTGAAGTTACTTTCATGTAGCACAACCTATATGAAAAATCAATAGTTTTGAGCATATTCTCATTTTTGAGAAAAATTGGTTTTGTAGTATTGTTTTTCAAACGCTTGTCAATGAGATTGAAAAAGAAAGTTATGCAGTAACAAAATTTGGGCTATCAGCTTAGGAGGACTGTTAAGTTCTTTAAATGATGTATATTTGACATCTCATTATTTACAGGGTGTTCAAAATGTTTGGCTAAATAAGCTTCAACTGCCCAAAAAGTCATTTTTTTAAAATGGAACACCTTGTATCTTGTTGCTCTATGTGATGGAGAGATTAAAAGTGGTCTTTCATTCTTCATATACCTATCTGTTAAGCAAACGGCAAGTTCTTTCAATAATCTTGTAACATTCTCCATGAATAAAAAAATAAATTTAGTATGTCTTTATTCGAATATTCTTGGTGGATTTCCATATTGTGTATAATGTGTCACGTCGACGTTTACAAGTTTGATAAATAAGGCACATTGTTTTAATTTCCACAGGCCACTAGTCAGAAATTATTTAATAAAATAGAGAAATATTGTGTGTCGAATGTAAATACATCGATAGCAGGAAAATGGTAACAGATAGGTATAGGGAACCCTTATGAAGATTGAAAGATCACTTAATTCTCCATCATATAGAGCAACAAGATACAGGTGTTCGATTTAAAAAAATTGACTTTTGGGCAGTTGAAGTTAGTCAGATTTAGCCAAACATTTTGAACACCATGTAAATAATGAGATGTCAAATTACATCATTTAAAAACTTAACAGTTCTCCTAAGTATAGCCCAAACCTTGTTACTATAACTTTTTTTCAATCATTGACAAGCGTTTGAAAACAATACTACAAAACCAATTTTCTTAAAAAATGAGAATATCTCAAAACTATTGATTTTCATATAGGTTGTGTTACATAAAAGTAACTCAGATTTTAGCGTAGAATCAAATATATACAAAAAATATATCAATTCCAGTTAAAATAAGAAGTTGGCAGCCACTTCACGGTGTAAACCAGAAGTGCTAGAATAACTGAAATATTTTAATTAAATAAACTCTTCGAGCAATCCCGTATTCCAAATTTCTAAACAAATATTTCAACAGGAAGTCAATAAACTTCTAATGAACGGGTTAGCTGAATCACCCGGTATAATCCGAGTCAGTAGATACTCGACCGGGTGGATGTTGTGAAATTTGATATTCAAACGATAACATTAACGTTCTTATAAAGCTTCGTATACACCTGAACAACAAACTGAGCAACGAACAGAACGGCAATCAGACATTAATTTTGGAGGTGCTAATTACGCGATTTCAGAACAGATTCGCAAATCCCCAAAGGAAACAACTTTTTTGTATCAAAGAAAATGCGCGCGAATGCGTTTGCAGGTTTGGACGAGTTTAAACAAGACGGCGAACAGACTTGTTCGGGAGATCCCTTAGTCCAGTGTGCATTTTTTAGTTTTTGACCTGTCTTTGAGGGTTTGCAAGTTTCAATATAATGAAGTAGGGACAGAAGAAAAATGTTTTGAATTAATTAATGTTTATCAAGAAAAATTGTTGTTATGCAAACAAGACATCCACAACATTATAACAAAATTAAAATCAAGAGGTGTGGAAAAAAAATTGTCAAAATAAAATATGAGTGCAGAGGAATGCAAGAAAAAAATGACGTCCTTATTAGCATCATTTCGGAGGGAAATTTCCAAAATAAAATAGAATAACTTAGTAAATTATAATTTTTCTACTCTTCTTTGTGCGTAAAAATGTGATTGGCACTATCTTCTTGTTTTTCACAATTTTCTCTTCTCAGTAATAAATATATATCAACTGAGCAGTACTGAAACTAATTATGGGAACAGCACAAACGTTCCGTTTGTTGTTCCGGATTGTCGAAATCAAAAAGGTCGTTCGCCGTTCTGTTTGACTTTCGGTTCGTTGTTTGTTTTTGCTCGGTTTGTTGTTCAGGTGTATACGAATTACACGATAACGGTCTCGGAGATCGCAAGAATGTTCGACGTTGCCAAGATTGGTTTGGACATAACATAGCGTAAAGTAGACAATACGAGGCAGCACTAGTACATATTTTTTTAAAACTGTATTTTCATTTTAAACAATTAATGCCAAATGATTTTTAATATATTTCATTGTGTAATGTTCTAAACATTTTTAGTCTTGTTGTTTGTTATCCAAGCAGCTATTGGATTAACGAAAAAATGTTATTTTTATGTGTTTTATTATTATTTCAAACCCACCCGGATACAGAATAAAATTCTCTACATTACAATGAAAACCGAAATCGTCTAGGTGCTATAATGACTGAGTTATTTCAAAATTACAATAGCAAAATGAGAGAACTTCTCTTGATTTCAAAGTTCAGTCATAACTTAAACTGTATACATTTGCGCGCGTTCACCTTTAATATTTAATAACTCATAAAAGTATAATAGTAATAATAATAATAATGGTTTCTCGAATGGTTTATTAAACACATTGTGTACAATAAGGTATAGGTTCAACTACAGTATGTGTTTTTTTTTTAGATTTTTTAACGTCGTTAGAAAAAGTGTAAAGAAACACAATATCAAAAAACTGAGGAGCGTTTTTGATTAAAGGAAATAATTTGATTTCAAAGTTCAGCCATGCAAAATTCAACTGTATAAGTATGCGGGCGTTCACCTCAAAAAGTATGTGTTTTTTTCTGACATTTTGAAACATGGTTTGATAAAAGTATAAAGAGGTATATATCAAAAACTTGTCTGATTAAATAAATTTAGAAAGGTTGCATTAAATTTGGCTCAAATTTGACATTTTTGTATTTAATATTACAATTTGTACATCCTTTTCTATGGGCAGAGTACTTATTATTTATGCACGATCAAAGTTTGATAAAAGCTGGTTATCAGATATTCCATTAGTATGAAATTATTCAAGTGTCTGAACACGTCAGGCAAACTGACCCTTTGAAGTCTAATTTCGCTTGGAATAGTGAAAACAATTGCATTGTAGAATAAAATACCGTAAAATAGTTAGACATAACTTTTCAGCCACAGAATTACACAGAGCGCGCACCGAGTGCATGCCGCTCATATTACGGCAATAAAATTAATCTTGCGATAATTTTTATGTAAATCGGCGGAAGAAACACTACACACAAAACACAATTAAAAAATTCATAAATAAATTTTGTTTAAACAAAATCATTCGATTTCGAACTTCGGCCATGACTTCAAACTGTATACGTCTGTGTACGTGCACCGAAAATATTTTATAACACAAAAAGTGTTTTTTTTCGATTTTTGGTTAACATCGTTAGATAAAAGTATAAAGAACACATTATCAAAACAGATGAGGAGTATTTCTTGATTAAAGCAAATAATTTGATTGCAAAATTCTGGGGATAAATTAAACTGCATTGGTTTGATCGCGTTCACAGAAAATATTTTATAACTCAAAAGTGTATTTTTTTTCTATTTCATTGTTAACATCTTTCGATAAAAGAATAAAGGATACATTGTCAAAAACTGGAGGGGTGTTTCTTGATTAAAGCAAATAATTTGATTTCATAGCTGCGCCATAGCTTAAACTGTATAAGTTTTGCGCGCGTTCACATAATTCTTAACAAGGTTAGAATGAAAATTCGCGTTAGCGATCGTGAGAACCACAGTAGATGTTTTCCCACGACCATATCTGATTCACTCAATTTTAAATTTATTTTATAAAATTTAAGTTAATACTTGTTTCAAAATATCGAACACGTTGCATTCAACTTCACTTACATTTGACACTGTCAGTTTAGAAAATCATGGCTCTCCTAAATAATTCGTTGTGCATAATTACATAATTTTATTCTGTTACTTGTTATTGAATGAAAATACATACAAAACCTATAAATAGCAAATGTAATAAATATTCTATCTCAAGGGCGAGTTTTTTTATTATTAAAATGATTTCTACTAATGGTAGGGAGAAAATATTTTCTAATTCAAAAGTGTTTTCAATTTTTTGTTAACATCGTTAGATAAAAGTCGAGCATAAATCGCAAGGAAAAATTGTGTACAGGGTTATTCATTATAAATGTCCCAGCCCTTATCATAGTTATTATTGCATATACAAAAAAATTTATATAAAAGTTGTGTGGTTATAACCAATTTTATTTATAACGTTAACAAAGTACAGTGGCGTCGTAGTTTAGGAACACAAAAATAATTCGTATTTTTAAATAAAACGCCCTGTATATTATTTATTTTGAAAAGATCTTTTTCTTCTGATTTCAAAAATACCGTTCTTAAGTTATTAAAGGATAAATTAAACTAGTTAGTAGTCCCATTTAAACAAATGAATTATTTTTTGTGTTCTAAACTACGCACACTGTACTTTGTTTAAGGTATAATAAAATTACACAACTTTTATTTCAAAATATTTTTGTATATGCAATAATAACTATGATGTACACCAACTTCTACTTGTACTTCCACTTAAACTTCCATGATAATATAAGTAAACATAGAATATCAATCTCTTATATACTTATAACTTATAACATAACTTACGAGCAATAATGTTATAATGTACTCTTATT
The DNA here is from genome assembly GCA_030710515.1 of Abscondita cerata. Lineage (NCBI taxonomy): Eukaryota > Metazoa > Arthropoda > Insecta > Coleoptera > Lampyridae > Abscondita > Abscondita cerata. The sequence goes on along the minus strand of JALBCR010000790.1, from coordinate 98,266 downwards.
GTTCAAGCGGCTTAAAACTAATTTTTACTTACAATTATAAATTGAAACTTTACAAATCAAAAATATCTCCTCTGCACCATATATATGTTATTAGTAGTTTTAAGACCGCTTCGGTAAAATATGGTCCTTCAAATTCATACTAATCTTGGTAGATGGAGAAATGGTTGTCAAAAATAAAAGCACATATGTTTATACTGAAGCGACTGAGCATAGGCGTAGATCTCGGCGTAGATTAAAGTCCTTATCATTTTGATGGCGACAGTAATGACGACATTAAAAGTTTTCGCTATTTACATATAAACATAATCGGCTTATCAAATAGAATTGTGTTAGAAATTGTAATATGACACTGTATGACACATTAAAACAGTATTGAAATGTGCGTATGATTTATATGTTTTGTTACAAAAAGTATATTCGACAAATTGTTATTAATCTATTAATGGAATCTATAATACAGGGTGTTTCAGAATAAGATGCTGATCCTTAAGGTGTCAATCCTTACGCGATTTTAAGAAGAAAAGTTCAAATAAACATATGTCCTAAACCGCTTAACTTTTGATCTCTACAAGGTGTTCAAGTTTTAAGAAAAAAAACGTTTTTTTATCATAACTTTTAATATCTTTATAGATATTTTAATAAAATTTGGCATATGCCTTCTAAGCAACAACAACTATTTTTTGATTTAGAAATTTAAAATTTTTTTATTCAGTGGCGTCCGTACAGGATGATTTTTAGAGAAATATTATGTACGCCACTGCTTTTCTTAAAATAAATATTATTTTAAAATCTCCATTCATTTTAAGGTAAATTTGATTTCTTGTTTTTTTTTTTCGTCCGGCAAGCGGTTTTCGCGTAAAAAAAGATTTGGCAAATAATTATTGATTATTTAATACATAATAATTTTAACATTAAAATAAAAGAACTAACATTAAATAACCTAAAAAAAAGAAAATAATTTAGATTAGCTGTTGAAATTGGCCACCACCTGCAAGTATGCATGCTTCAGCTATTTTCCTCATTGAGTCTCGTACTCTTTGAAAATTTTTTTCTTAAAACTTGAACACCTTGTAGATCAAAAGTTAAGAGGTTTAGGACATATGTTTATTTGAACTTTCTTCTTAAAATCGCGTAAGGATTGACACCCTTAAGGATCAGCATCTTATTCTGAAACACCCTGTATATTGCTAAACAATTGAGCAGATATGTAATAAGATATAATTTCATTACAGCTTACAACGAATAAACCTCAATCAGATGCATCCATTTTTAATAGGTAGCAAGTAAACAAATACATGCGTTTTTTCACGTGATACGAGTCCGACCGTAATATAAACATTAGTTTTCATCAAAAACACGACCGCTCTTTTTTTCCACCTGAGGTAAACATCAAAAATAACTATTGATTTAGAACGGCTAATAGAGAAAGTTTCGATGGCAACCTTGGTAAAAAAAAAAATAAAGCGCAAATATCAGACAAAATATGTAAAAAAACAAGCGATGAGTTACAGAAAGAACAGTAAGATGGAATTTTCAAAAAGCTAATTGGAAAAGCTATAGAACATCTATCGATTCTATTCTTAGAAATCAATTCCACGTGGTTTTCGAAAAGAATATGTCCCACTAGATTACCCCCAGGCCACTAGGAGCCTCGCGAACGAAGTAACACCTTTCCCTCAAGTGCATTTGCCTATCCTACCAATGCAACAGCACGCCGCGATATACTTAACACTGGCCCACTACTGTTCATAAAATTAAAAAAAGCATAAATATAGGTCATACCAACATCAGCAGCAAATATTCAGAACCGATACTGATAAAAAGGCAAGAATTTTGTGAAACATTAATGGAGATATGCAATAATAATATGAATTTTGTTAAGAATATTTGTTTCACCGACGAAAGTTTGTTCAATCTCAATGGAGCACCAAACAATCAAAACTTTCGTTATTGGAGCACTTAAAACCCTCATTTATTTCTACTAGCGCATACAGAATATCCCCAAAGTGAATGTTTGGGCTGAAATATTCTCTAATACCATAATAGGCTCATTTTTTATTGAAGGGACACTTACTGCGGATAAGTATAGAGATTTATTGATGCAGAAAATTTTATGCGCATTAGATCAAGTAGCTGAAGAAGATGTAGTTGTGTGGTATCAGCATGATGAGTGTCCAGCACATAATGCAAATCAAATAATACAACTTTTAAATGAAGCACTCCCTAGGACTGGGATTGGAAGAGGTGGGGATGTTACTTGGCCATCAAGATCACCATATTTGGCCGCCAACGACTTCTTTTTATGGTCTTACATATCTTCGAAGGTTTACACCGACAGACCCTACGACACAATTGAGTCTTTAAAAGATAAATTGTGAAAGTTTGCCTTTCAATATACCGTAAATAGAAAGTCAAAAATTAAATAGCAAATTAAATAATTTAAAGCACAAACCTTTTCGGTTTGATTATTCATAAAATTAAAAATCTTAATCGGACATCTGAAAACCTTCATTAAACGCCTGAAGTTTCAAATAGTAATTTTTACGAAGTTAAAAATGCTGGGTTATACTTTATTTCGCTGGTACCGAATAAATTCCTTAGAACACCAACTTCTGTTAATCTGTAGAGACAAAGTATTCGATCCATACTGATCGAAATGTCTGTCTTTCACATAATACTAACTGTATTGACTTAAAATATACTGTAATCTTTAGAATACCTGCATATTCTTTCAAGATGCAAGCATTATGTCTAATAGTTTACACAGGTCTACAATACAAAACTTCATTAACCTCAAATGTAATAAGAACAGTTTTATGCAAAAGTATTTTACTATGCTTACTTAAATAGCTATTATAAAATATGAACTGAAACATTGATTAAAATCGAGGGGCAATTCACTCTGGAAAATGGGTGTACAAATCTACAGGAATGTTCGGAAATAGGCAATTCGGGAATGTTCGGAAATGTCTAGGAAATGTGAAGATTGTTTGTAAATTTGATATAGCAATGCGGGAATATTCGGAAATATTTAGGAAATGTGAGAAATGGTCGGAAATGCAATATGGCAATGCGGTAATATTACAAAATTAATGTAACCTTGGATACGTCTGGTGACGTCCTCCGGCTCCAGTGTTAGGTAATTGTTCGATAATGATGAATTAATTTAATTTGCTTTCCGATTTGATCGAATATGTAACAATAGCATTCTAAATTAAATTATTGATGCATTATGTTAAATTCAACATGAAACATATGTAGTAGAATTTTACTCGTATTTTCTTCCATTGCATTCGCATTTCATCAGTTATTACCATGTATTAGCATAAAAACGTTACTTTCAAAGATTGCAAGGAAAGTATATAAAAAATGTAGAAATACACTTTGCAAATGTCTCGATTTGAATAAACTTCTAGCCATTCTTGCTTAAACTATCAATTAAATAATTTTCTAGAATTGTGTTAATCCGCTTTACGAACTTAAGTATTTACAACAGAATTATTGTAGAAGGAAAGTTTTCTTAAGAACCACTGTTACATTGTTACTAATGGCACCATTTCGGGCTCCACTTATGAATAGCAGGTGTTTTGATGGGACTAATAAATTGTCTTCGAGAAATGCTATAGAATTTATGAAGAAAATTAACGGAACAAAGCAATATCTACTAATAACTAGAAACATTTTTGATAGTATTTTGACTACAGAACTGAATATAGAATCTGGAGAGAATGGCTTAAACAGAATAAATTTAGTGTACCGAAAAATTAGAAGAAATTATTTTCATACTTCACACTTCAAGTAGTCGACAATGAGGACATATCTACCGATATTGAAGAAATAAGTTTAGATAACATGTTGTGTCACAATGCGATAGCTTGAATTTTAAAGAGTATACTGATGATATTTAAAAAAAAAGTTTAATACTACAGCATTTCTTAAATTAACGTTAAACAATAAAAAACAGTATAATGTACGAAAGTCCAGTTTGTGTTGGTTGTTCGCTAGTAAGAAAGGTCGCTTACCAGTTGATAGAGAATTGAGAGTAAAAGGGACAAAACTAGTAAACTCTAGTCACAATAGAAAAAAAATGTTCGAAAAAATTCTTCGAAGGAAGAGAAGCGAATCGCTAAAAAAGAAAGAGTCTGATTTTTCTGAAACTGAGACCGATGATATCGTCAGTTTCAAGAACAGCAGGAAAGCGAAAATCTTGATGAAAACTTAATTGATGACAAAAAAAGAAGACAAAAATATCGCACTAAAGGTTGAAAATTATTATGCCATCTACTATGACAGCGGGCGGTACGTAGGAAACACTTTAGTAATAGATGAAAACAAATGTCAGGTAAAATTTAAAAAAATATATCTCAAGAACAGTTGGTTTTATGACTATAAAACCTTATATCATTTATTATCTACTCTTCACGAGAAAACAATTTTTGAAAAAATATACACGGTGTTCCATTGGAAAAGGGGAGAATAATTACATTTCGCGTAAAGCAATCACCCTGTCTAGCATTACACTTTTTGGAAAAGTAAGGCCACGTATTTTGTAAGTCGAATATTATTAAAGGTCAATGACGCAATTAGATTTCAAAAATCTTAATTAGATCCATAGCACCGCGATTCCAAAGTTGACACGATTTCGCCATCAAAGGGACATCTCCAGAACGATTTCATTTAAATACCTAAAACCTTATACCATTTTGCTTGTAAATTCATAAGGCATCAAGTTTTGAAAAAACATTGTGGTGTTTTATTTGAAAAAAAACACTACTTTGCGTCAGCTTTTGTTTGAATCATTCTGTATGCACCTAAATATTTTTAATATTGAGGTTCAATAACTAGGTATTACCTTGCCAAAGTTAGTTGTGATATCTCTAATAGTTCGGTTCACGCACTAAACACCCACTCTGTATATTAAAATTCATCTATTGCATGTATGTTTCGATAAGTATACCGTGTGTCCCGGATAATTTGAAGCATTATGTTTAACACGGGAATTTAAAAAGTCCGATTTATACAGGGTGGGGCACTATCAACGAATTATTCTGTACCAGTAAAACGACAAATAATGTAAGAAATCTTAAGGCATCCATATATCGGGATTATTTGAAACCACATTTTAAAAATATTTTCCATTGTACAGGGTGCTCCAGAAACAGGTACTATATCAAAGTTGGGTTATTTTAAATGGAACACCCTGTATTTTTTTTTTTAATTGTAGGATGAAAAGTAATGTATGTTCTTTAACCTGTCTCTATACCAACTTACATCCGTTTCTGAGATAAATCGATTTTACTTGATTTACGACTTAAAACATAAATGACTTGCTTAACTTAAATGGAACACTTTGTATTTCTGTAGCCTGTTGGAATCAGGAACTAGTTACCTTTAATTCTGTATTAGGGTTACCAACCCCTAACTCTGATAGTTTTCGAGGTATTTTAAAATTTGCTAGTTTAATAATTTGCAATTTACTGGAATTTAAGTTACCTGTGAGATATCAGTAAAATAAACATTGTCTTGCAAACATTTTTAATGTATAGGTCAATCCAGCTTTAAGTAATAACCTTAAAAAATTTTTTTTCAGAACAAAATAACAGAAATGTGCTCATGACTTAGCCAGGCTCTAAGAGTAAGTCGAATCACGCCCACCTGTCACAAACAACAGCAACCGTTATTAGTTTCAGTAAAAATCGATGACGCTGTAAACATTGGTAACTTTGTTAAAACAATTCTAAAAATAATGGTTTTCGAAATTATCGTACTACTAATAGAGCGATTTGTATTACATTCTTAGTTAACAGGTTAAAAATTCTAGATGTTTACAGTATGATTGATTTTGATGTACCAAATAACGGTTGCTGTTGTTAAATATCAGTAAATTGTGATCTGTGTGCGTAATTCGACTGACTCTTAGAGCCCGGGATACTATTCATAAGCACATTTCTGTTTATTTTTTCTGAAAAATAAATAAATATTTTTATGGTAAATATTTAAAACTGAAAGTTGCAAGATAATGTCCATATTGCGGATATTTCACAGGTACATCGTAAATTGTTAACTATCAAATTTTAAAATATGTCGAAAAACTATCATAGTTAGGGGTTGGTAACCTAATACCGACTAAAAGGTAATTAGTTCCAGTTTTCAACAGGCTACAGAAATTTAGAGTGTTCCATTTAAGTTAAGCAAGTTATTTAAGTTTTAAGTCGTTAGTGTTATGCGGTAGTATTAAAAACACCCTGTACATCATAACATATTAGTAAATATTGCAAAAGAGATGTTGAAGGTGGTGTAAACCAAAGTTGCTTGTTCTTATTTATCTTGAAGTTAATTTCATTTTTTTGGAGGGTCTGCAAATCAGGTAAACTCGATTTATCTCAGAAACGGAAGTAAGTAGGTATAGGGACATGTTAAAGAATATGCATTATTTTTTAACGTACAATTCCAAAATAGAAAAAAATACAGCGTGATCCATTTAAAATAACCCAACTTTGATATGGTACGTGTTTCTAGAGCACCCTGTACAATCCAAAATATTTTTGAAATGTGGTTTCGAATAATCTTGACATATGTATGCCTTAAAATTTCTAACATTATTTGTAGTTTTAATGCTATAGAATAATTCATTGGTAGTGCCCCACCCTGTATGTCCCAAAAGTGTTTTTAGGATATTTCCACTATCAGAACACTTAACAATGTCTACTAGAAAACGTTTCGCGTAATAATTTCTAAACTTTAACCAAACATCTTAAAAATATTTAATAATCTTGTAAAACGTATGGTTAAGTGATATTAAAACACACCAAACAACCTCTTTCGTTGCCAGCTCATTACTTATCTATTTGGTCTCACTATCTGTCTGCTCAAATCTCAACATTTCGCAAATTATAATAAAATAAAATCTCATATTTCCCATTATTAAAATAAATCTGTCAGTTACTCTGACAAAAACTCTGACCTCTATTTTTTTAAATTTCAGTAAGAAGAATGATATATAACAAATAATTAATTAAACTAAATGAGTAAATAATGAAGAAATTAACAAAAATAAAACATGATTAAATATTTATGTTTTAACACAAATGACCAATTGGTTAAACTTACCTCCTTTGTGTTTGTCGGTACAGTCTTTCAATAATAAAAATCCTCTTGGGTTTTTAAAAGGAAAATGTCGAATACATCATCACATGTATTACCAATCCAATCTTTGTCATAGTCATTCTCTTCCTCTTTGACTTGAGTTTGTATCTAAATTTAATAAAGTTTCTGTATAAGTTTGTTTCTTCTGAATTTTACATTGCCTGGTATTGTCCTCTTTCTTATTTTCGTGAAACAAATTTAATGTAAGATCCGTCCTTAACTCGCATGATATAGTATCGTTCAAAGCTGAGGTTACAATCTTTTCCACCTTAGTTTGGAAATATTCCTCGGAAAATTTGTCAGGAATTTGTTAAAATGTGTGTTGGGAAGGTAATGGTGTCACTCAAATTGTAGCGTTTCTATTCTATTTAGGGATGCAAGATATCCTAAATATAGAGTTCTAAATGAAAACATGTATTTGTTATACAATTTCTTGGATAAAAAGTTATCGTTTTCGTTGTGAAGAGATTAAATCTCTCTAACCCACAATTTCCAAATTCGAAGAAAATTATCAGAATAATCCTGAACCAAAAGTTTAACATGTGAAACCGAAGCAAAGTACTGCATTATTGGTAATTTGTTACGTCCTTGTACACACTCACATATTAATTATCTTATTTTTTATTACATGCATAAACCTTTAATTTTCTGTCCTTTTGTTTATTTGATATATGCAATTTAAACTACGTGCGAGAACATACTTTTGTCGTCTGCCAGGAATTGAAAATTTATGTGAGTTAATGTGGTTTCGATTACTGATCGATAGTCAAAATCGAATCAATGGCAATTTTTACTTCGAACATCGATGTTTGACGAACCGTCGTTTATAGAAGTTTAAATCAGCAATTTGCTAATTATGGTAAATTGTCTAAACATGGAAGAAGTATTTTAGGGTGGATGCAGATCGGTGCGATATATGGACAACTTCGTATATAGATTTTCTTTTTTTTTATCTGTCCTTTTTGTAACATACCTGTGAGTAAACGATTTTAGTTGACATTTTGTAAAATTCTGAATATAATTGATTTTTTTTCGTTGCTTTGATTTTATTTCGTACAGTTAATGGTTTAATAGGCGTGTTTTCATTCTAGTTAATATTTGGACTGTGTCTTACAGAAATCATTTGAGCTTGCTTTAAATAACTTTCATTTCCCCTTTCTCATTTTGGTTATTTTCCAGATACGACAAATTGGTTAAGGAAATACAGAAAATGTTTCCGATCCGTCAGGAATTGCCACTTACCTAGGTGTGTTGGTAATAAATGTGAAATTCAGACCAAAAATCAATATAATATTGCACAGAATTTATGTACAAATTGCGTTGACTTGTTCAGAAAAAATAAATGTCGAGGATTGAGGAACGGTCGAACAACTGTAGATGGGAAACAAACTATTAGAGGGTATAGGAAAGAAGTTTTGAGCAAATGCAGCCATTCAGAGTTTTTGTGTATACGTACAAACGACAATTCCACTAAACTACCACATACTTCCACTAAACTTCTACTGAGAGGTTACCACCTGGAGACATTGTGTACACATTTGCGAAATACTCTTACATTTGTGATATTTGCGAGAAAATTGGGACATTTGCGCGATAATTGTGACATTTGCTAGAAAATTACGACATTTGTGAGAAAATTGCAACATTTTCGAGAAAGTTAAAACATTTCTAGGTAAACTCGTGTGTATAGATTCTAAAGGCTGTCCAGCAACGACGGCCGAATCTAGACGACACTAGTTCACCAACGGGCCGCGAAAGCTTAAATAAATTTGTCATTTCTGGGTAAATTTTGTAGGCACTTAAATTCTAATAGGTACTATTATTATTGACTGTAGTTTAAAGATTAGTTCAACATCAGAGAGATCATAAAGTAGAAAATAGTTGGCAATTCTTGTTACAAAAATTCCTACAAAACTACACAACATTTTATATTGGCTAAACTGATATATTACAATGCAGTACGTTGTTGCTGTTGTCATTTCGTGTCATTGAAGTTTTGTTTGTTATTTTGTTGTATTTACTTGATTTTCTATTCTTTTCTTTTAAAATCAATTAACTTTTGGTGTAACATATTCAAAGCACACATTTGAAATTGCATTATCTACAGCCAATGAGATTTGCAACCAGCAATTAATTTTTTGTAGTGGTACGAACATTTTTTTACTTTTTTTATCGCTCTGTATAAGGTATATATTTACGATTCTTGTTATTTTACTTTGAAATTCGTTTTAATTCTTTTATACTTCGACGTAATGTAAATTAAAATTTTTTTGGATTATTTGTGTGCATTCTGAAATGTCTCGTATTGTGTTTTTTTATCCACCAAATCCTTAAAATCATTTGTCACAAAATTTTTAGGTTCAGTAAGGGTTGAAATGCTACCCTGTTTGAGAGAACATTGAATATATTTAAAAAAAAATTGACATCCATTTTTAAATGACATTTTTCTGGATTATTTTTTGTACACTCTGAAATGTCTCGTATTGTGTGTTTTTATCCACCAAATCCATCAAATAATTTTTCACAACATTTGGTTCAATAAGGAGAAATGCTACCTTTTTGAGAGAACATTGAACATATTTTTTAAAAAATGACAGAACAATTAAAATGAATCTTCGATTTCATTAATAAATAAAAGCGAGACGATTTGTGCTGATTTTTATATCGCTGTCACTAATTGTTCAATCGGAGGTCCAATCGGATCACTCGGATGGAGCACTCATAATAATGATTAATAACGAAAGTCCACTAACTATGCATCAACACTTATTATTGCGGAAATCGGATTTGCGTTTACGTGTTAAAATTATTTAAGTCTTAGTCAACAACATCTTAGAAAAAAATACTTCCCATCCGCGTCATAAACAATAGTCCCTTAAATATCGTCGACAATTCCACAAATTTCCAAATTCCATTTTTCTAAGAAAGCAATCTGGGGCCGTTTCATTGTTATTTTACTCTGAAAACAAGCATTTGACGCAGAACTCCACATCGTTCCTATAAGTGTTCAGCCACATAAAACATTATGCTCGAAAAATAAAATAATAATCAGAGAACGTATGGAAAATATGGAAGCTTTGATAGAAAAATAACAGATTCGTTGTAGAAAAACATTAAAATTCGAAAGTACTTACCATAAAGTTAGTTTAACAATTAACTTAGGCGGTTGAAAAAGATTGGTAAATATAGTTTTAAAAATGAATAAGTATGGAATTCATTTTGATATTGATTTTATTTTTTATATATTATTAATTATATTGAACTTGAAGCAATCACATATTGATTTATTTTATGTATAGTATTTTTACTAGTTTTTAATTTTTGAGCTGAAACTAGTAAAAATATTATAAATAAAATAAACCAATAGTCTGGATTGCTTCTTCAAGATTATTGTGGTTAATTAATGATATTGTAAATATACAAGGTGATTAACGTAGCCCGTCGGTTAGAAAGTTATCGCAATTCCTGAAATTCTATCAATATGAAATTTAGTATATGACCATAATCGACTACTCTAAGTATAACTAAAATATTTTTTTAAAGTGGCGGCACTTCCTGATATACATACCGGAAATTAACGCCATATTTGTTTTTTAAATGGATGGCCCTATTTTGACACCATATCTGAATTCTACATTAAATTTTTATGATCAGCACCATCGTATTGTCAAGACATAATTAAGATTAACTATAGCAAGTTACTGCAATGCGATTATTAAAAAAATTGGAACAACAGGGTAGTTCCTCAAAAAATTGCTTATAACTTGAACAACTGAATGCGTACTGTTTAAACAGGCCCTACAATTTAATTCTACATCCATTTCTGTCGTCATGAATAGTAGCCATTTAAAAATGCAGAATTTGACAGTTTTTGGTTGAAAAATCGCAGTAGAGAAATGCGATACTAAAGAATGTGTCAGCAAAATTTAAAATACTGGCTAAACCTCTAAAATCAATACAAAAAAATTATTTATTAATCTTCAATGATTCAAAGTAGTGAATTTCTTGAGAAGCCCCTGCAAATTTTTTTTTTGCATTAAATGTTATACCGGGTGGGTTTTTGAAAACAGAAACAGATACGTTTTTGGGCCTTTAGCTATTTTTTTCAAACAACCCTCGGACAGGTCAATTTAAATTTTCAGGGGACAATTGACTAGACTAGTTTGACATTTGTCAATTCAACCCCTAGGCAGGGGGCGTCATGCGCCCTAAAAAGTTTAAATAGCACCAGGGGTCAAGTGACATATCATTTTAAAGCCCATCGAATTATCTTTCTAACGGCATATTATTTTTTTAAATTTGAACGATTAGTATTCAAATTATGACGTTTCTAAGGTTTTGTTTCAATGCATTTGTTGTGCCTATTTCAATTTCTGATAAAGATCGTGCTACCTGTAAAGTGAAATTCTTTTAATGATTAATTACATGTCACTTAATTAAATGTTAAAATTGATGACCACCAGCATCCATACAGTAGTACAAGTTTTGTTGAAAGCGTTCACCAGATTCAGCTGCCAATTTCCTCGTACTCGTTCGAGAATTCAAAGCAACATGTCCAAGAACCGCCACATCTACTGCTTCATTTCTATCGGACTGTCGCTTCATATTACAAACAGATCCAGTCTCTTGATACTTTGCCACTAACTCCAAGACGTACTTCCGATTAACATGTTTATCAAGTGGTGTTGATTAAATTGCTCTGCTGTTCTATTAGCACACTGATTATTTCCATAGAAAAGTGAAATAATTGTCACCCTCTCGGCAATGGAGTTAACCATAATGTTGTTCAATTGCACAAGCAACAATAAGCTGATAACGTAGTCAAAATAGAGGTTTTTATGTTCGATTAACTACAAACACTAACGCAAATTATGTCAGAATTTTTGTTACAGATTACAATGAGAAATGTCTAATCGATGACACTAGTAGCAAAAATATCAATTATTAACAGGTAGCACGATCTTTATCAGAAATTGAAATAGGCACAACAAATGCATTGAAACAAAACCTTAGAAACGACATAATTTGAATACTAAATCGATCAAATTTAAAAAATATACCGTTAGAAAAATAATTCGATTGGCTTTAAAATGATATGTCACTTGACCCTGGCGCTATTTAAAATTTTAGGACGCATGACGCCCCCGCCTAGGGGTTGAATTGACAAATATCTCCGAGTGTTTTGAAAAAAAAATAGCTAAAGGCCCAAAAACGTATCTGTTTCGTTTTCAAAAACCCACCCGGTATATGTTGAAAACTATGACACATGCCTTGACAATATGATGGTGTTGATCATAAAATTTGATATAGAATTCAAATATGGTATCAAAATAGGACCATTCCATTTAAAAAACAAAGATGGTGTCAATTTCCGGTATATCCGGAAGTATCGCCATTTTGAAAATATTTTAGTTAGGATTAGAATAGTCGATTATGGCCATTCATATTAATGGAATTTCAGGAACTCGGTAACTTTCTAACCGACGGGCTACGTGAATCATTCTGTATAGTGTTAAACGGAGCATAGATATCTGTTTTTTATTCTGTTTCCTCGAACTAAATGTCGTGCGGTCTAGGCTCTCTTTTCTTTGAACTATAACTCGAAATGTTAAAAAAAGAAAATATTGTTTGGTTTGAAAACCAACGCATAACTCATCTTAATTATAAGATGTGGAGTAAAAATAGACATTTATAAGAAATTTTCAACATTTGCGAGAATACTGTCACATACTTCCAATACTTTCACATACCCCTACGTATTTCCACAGATTTCTATATACTTCCATGTACTACCACTGGAATTCCACGTGGATATACACTACTATATAGAACACAATATCAAAAATTGGAGGGGTGTTTTTTGATTAAAGCAAATACATAATTTGATTTCAAAGTTTCGCCATAACATAAACTGTTTGCGCGCATTTAATCTAATAGTGTATTTTTTTCAAATTTTCTTGTTAACATTATTAGATAAAAGTTTAAAGAACACAATATCAAAAACTGGAGAGTGTTTTTTTAAATTTAGTTTGGCCGTAGCCCATTGAAAGGGTTTAGGAGCCCGTAAAGTTTCCGTGGTTAATTTTTTTCTAAAATTTGTAGTTACCACAAACTGTCACTCGCTGAAAGGTTTTTCGGTTCGTAGGGTTTCTGTGGTGCATTTTTTCCAAAAACCTGCTCGTAGCAGTCACCTTCTGAAGTATTTTTCTCGTAGTAGGTACCGCATGATTTTTTTTGTACAATTAAGTATTTATGGTGGTTGCTGTTACTATAACTAGGTATGAGTATTTGACAAAAATTTTATGTTTTTTTTGTAGAATTAAGTAACGAGATATCAATAAAAAAACCCAATTAGAGTGGACGGTCAAGAGTGACAATATGAACTGGAACTTTAGCCACATCCACTGAATAACGATGTAGAAAACATTTCTAATTTGACATTTTTATTATAAACAAAGTTTATAATCTTGGAAGTTACTGAACCAAAAGAACAACTTTAATTTTTTCACCAAAACAAAATTCAAAAAATTGACGAGCGCGTTCAGTTTTAAATCTTCCACGTCAGAAATGGCATTCTGTGGATAATGACTAAAGTTCCAGTTCAGAACTATTCACGAGTTATGCGACGGTTTGCAAACCGAAAATTTTAACACCTCTTTTTTCAGTTTTTCCGTCGAATTAGAATATGTTATATTGAAGTAAAAAAAAATTCTTTCCGATGGCTGGCCGATCGTCCGTATGCAAGAAAATCACCCGTCTGATTTTTGGAACCTTTGCACACGAGTCTTATTTATAATTTCGCAGATCTGATTAGATTTTGGGTTTATACCTAGATTATTCTATCAAGCCAAAAGTGCCGTTAACCTACACAGGTTTTCGAAATCTTGGAATATTTTCAAAGTTTATAATTTAATTATACACAACCTTTATTTAAAATATTTTTTAATACTAATGAAATATGACTTATCACGTGACACTAATTGTTTTAACAATATCTTCTCCAACATTAATTATACAAAAAATGTTACAAAAGCAAGTTGATGTAAATGTTATTGTCTGTAACTATTGTTTGAACAATTTTTTTCTAAAACGCAATTTTCATTTTCTCTTTCATTTTCAACTCGTTTTAACGGAACATGCACGCGGTACCTCGTTTTGACGTTCTTAGACTTTTATTATATTTTTTCGAGCAAAATGTTTTATCGCCGAACACTTTCTATACTCTCTTACACGTTTGTTAGTATGAGTACGATAAGGAATTCTGCGAAAACGCTGGTTTTATTAATATCTCGTTATATTTGGTGGTTGGATATTTTGTACATAAACGTATACAGTTTGAAGTCATCGCTGAACCTCGAAATTGAATGATTTTGTTTCAAGAAAAATATATTTATGAATTTTTCAATTGGGTTTTGTACGTTAGTGTTTCTTATACCGATTTATATAAAAATTATCACAGAAACATTAACTTTATTGACGCATCCGGTGCGCGCTCGGTGTAAATGTATGGCTGTAAAGTAACTTCCCCTGGGAAAAATATATCTGCATCAATTTTTCTTTCATAACTTTTTGTGCAATTAATATTCTCGAAAATATCGTTCAAACAAATAATAGGATGATCACCATATAGAAGAATATTCGAAAAATAAAATCTATGTAGATAAATGCTTACTTGACTTGACGAATTATGACAAAAAAAGTTGCTTAATTTTTGTAATGTACTAATTCTAATACGTCCAGAAGTGTGAAAAAAATGAGATTAAATTCAAGCTTAATACTGTATCAAATTCTTGCATAGTCTACGATATTATGTATCGAACGTATTTCAGATAAAGAATATCAAACAATTTATATGTATATAAACAGAATCATTTATTAACATAAATAAAATTCTTTGAGTGTTGTAATGTAATTTCATACAATTGTTAAACGTTCTTAAAGTTATTTTAATCCGAGTTTTCTACCTACTTTATATTAACAATTTGAACTAAACCCTTTGTATAATTGAAAATGAAATTAGCCCTTAATCCAAAAAAAAAACTCTAAACAAGCTAAACAATTTGTAATAAAAAAGAAGCGGCGATGAAAGGATCCCATAAGAATTTTGGATGAAATCAATCAAAATCAACTGAAAAATAGAAAATCGTAGTCTTTCTAATTCATGTGAAGAAATGATTTTCAAGGCAACAAGAAACTAACCTACAATGCCAAGAATCTATAGTAACAAATTATTTTATCAAGCAATACACAAGTAAAGAAATGAAGCAACGGAAAGCTTCATATTGTTAGTTTAAACTATTTAAGATTGTTTTATATTAATTATTTTAAGTATTTTAACAATAATTTAATTGTGTGTGTATGCGTTACTTTTAATCATTTTAGTCATTTAACCAGTCTGAAGATGACGCTTTTACTATTACAGCGTCGAAACTAGTGACGTTTTTAAATAAATAAAATAATATTATAGTATGGTAAATGTGCTTTTCTTTTTAATTTATTAATTCCAATTCTTAAAGAAATGTATCGCCACTTCGTTTATAAAATTTTGAAAGTATTACTATTTGTTAAAACATCCTGTACATGGGTAAGATTTAGCGCAAGAACGGTCATTATCGTGAGAACGTTTTCGTTGAAAAAAAATCACATAATAGAAAACCAGTTTTAACTGCCATATACACACAACTGGTATGCGTTTGTAGACCAAACAAATACTCGGGTCAATTAGTCTCAAAGGCCATTCTGAAAAAGTCCAAAACTGGACTTTGTTTTTTTATATTTTGTATAAAAAATATCTTGTATTTTTCCACATTTCGAAAATTTAGAAAAAATGTATGGGGCTAATTTAAAATTTAGTCGTTGTTGTTGTTGACTCCGCCACTGATTCGCCAGACATCGCCGGTTAAAGTTCACTTTTTATAGATGTTTTAATAATGCGAGATATAAAATCAGCGGGAAATCATTTTCGCACAAAAGTAACATTTTCGGTTTATCTACCACGTTGTGAAATAATCTATCTCAGTCATATTTACACAAATTCGTACCATGGCAACTTTTCTTAAAAAAAATTGTAGGGTATGTAAAATAAAAAATAGTGTTTCCCAAAAATGTTTACCATTCATATAAGAAACATACCCAATGATCGAGTACAATTTGAAACTTAAATTTTATAATAAACATGAGAAAGAAAAATTTATCAAAACATTTTAGATTAAAATAAACATTATATGTATTTTAAGTACAAAGCGCATCAAAAAAAATTGTATTATTCATCATGTTCTATACAATTGATCTCTACCTAATCTTACTTGCAGAAAAACTGGTGCACTGGTAACTAATTAGTCACAGATTCTAGGAAATGAATTGTTCTTACAGTTTTCTTTCAGAAGAGCTAGGTTAAGTAGTTGCTTGTGGATTGTCTTTAAGAGTATCTTATATATTTTATTTTCTTCTTCGTTAGTTTTTTTGACCCTACTGGTAACTAATACTTAAATTTCTTAAATATCATAACTGGAATTTCTTTTAATTTTCACATCCCACAGGCAGCTGATTTCTGTATATAGATTAGTAAATTCTTTCTTGAACATCTCCTGCTGTATATCCTTGATTAAATAAAACCGTAAATAAATGCCTAACCACAATTTCTCCAATGTAAAATAGCATCTGCTGCAGCAATATCACAATAATCATGCAGTAAAATTAGCATTATAATTTGGATAGATCGTGCGTGCTATATCAGAATAAATAGTGTGAAAAGAGAAAATTTTTTTTTTAAATTTTCGGTAATCTAATAAGAAAAGATACAATCGAGGTTTCACGTCTTTTGAGAACCCGATTTTGAAACGTTACGCCACTGGCAGTAACTTTCGTAACAACAAATTTGACGAATGCGCGCGCGAATTAATTTAAACTCAAAATTTTTACTCAAGCGAATTACAGCACTTGTAGATGTATACTGTGACAATATACTCTACAAGTGTAGTTTTAAGTGCATATAACGATGAACCATAAGACATTTGTGTATGGAAAATTAAAACTCTCTAGAATCTAGTGATAAAATTTATTCGAATTAAAATTATGTACAGGGTAGCCAAAATTCGATGTTTTAATAGGGAATCTCATTTTTTAATAGATATGAGAAAGTGATCTCATTTTTTGAGAACAACCTAACAGTGAAATCAAAATTCATTACCGTTTTTTGTTTTTGAGTTATAGACAAAGTATTCTAGTTTTCGTTTTTGGCTATTTTGACGTTCCTAAGGCACTTTTTTAATGAGATTTCATTGGCCTAGTCAGTTTTTTTTTAAATACTTATAAGTTTCGAGATATTGCATAAAGTTCTATTTTTTTTATATAAAAAGAGTAATTGGCTTTGAGGTTAAAAAATGCTAATTTTTTTTGGTTTCGATGGGTGGGTGAAATAATTCATTTCCGCTGCTTTTAGCAAAAAATTGTAACTTAGAAGTTTCCATTGTTTTCTGGCTTATATCAAGTAAGAAGTCTTGTATAGAGCAAGATATCTGTTATATAATCGTATAAAATGACGAAAAGTTCAAAATGTTAGAATTTTTGCAAAGTAATTAATTATAACACTGAAACCACAACTACTTTTTAACAATTAATACGAAAATAACAAAAACATTTACAAATTAGCAACTGATAATCAAGAAACAAAAAATATTTACAAAGTAAGTAACAACAAAGAAATATTTAAGGATAGAAAGTATATGTAATTCTTAATATACAGGGTGGCTAAACGAAAACGAAACGGCGGCATGTCGGGTTCGTAAAGATTTTAAACAGAAAACGCTCGGACACGTCAATTTAGATTGCCAGGGGAAACATTTTCAGAGTATAATACTACCCCTTTCTGTCATCCCTTAGCCAGGGTGGATCTAACCTCAAGAATTTTAAATGGAATAGTGGGTCGAGTTATACCTTGTTT
This sequence comes from Abscondita cerata, assembly GCA_030710515.1. NCBI lineage: Eukaryota > Metazoa > Arthropoda > Insecta > Coleoptera > Lampyridae > Abscondita > Abscondita cerata. The sequence continues at coordinate 80,178 of JALBCR010000790.1, read as the reverse complement.
GAAAGGTCTTTCGATTCTCTTTACGGCTATACCTCGTTTAAAGGATTTTACTTTAGCGGTTCTCAAACTATTGACTATTTTAACATTTTATAGTTTTTTGGAAAATAAACCGCAATTCTTTGTCAAACTATTAATTTATTAACAATCATACTAAACACTATTTACTTACAAATTTTGAATATTTTTTCCGTATGTCCTTGTAACTTTCTCCACATCGTACACATTCTACGTCATTCCCTTCAATGCAATCACTCTTCTCTTCATACTGTATATAACGTTATTCTTATCTTCAGAACTTGATTGCTAACTTTAAAGTGAAATATTCAATTTTAAAAAACACTACATTTTTGTTTCGCGATATGTTAGTTATTGTAGTTTCATGTATTTGTTGTTATATTTGCACAAAAATTAATACTTTTTAGTGCAAGCCGCATAGCCCGTATGCGATAGAGCTAACTTTAAAGTGAAATAATTCAATTTAAAAAAAAAAAACACTACATTTTTGTTTCGCGATATGTTAGTTATTGTAGTTTCATGTATTTGTTGTTATATTTGCACAAAATTAATACTTTTTAGTGCAAGCCGCATAGCCCGTATGCGATAGAGCTAACTTTAAAGTGAAATAATTCAATTTAAAAAAAAACACTACATTTTTGTTTCGCGATATGTTAGTTATTGTAGTTTCATGTATTTGTTGTTATATTTGCACAAAATTAATACTTTTTAGTGCAAGCCGCATAGCCCGTATGCGATAGAGCTAACTTTAAAGTGAAATAATTCAATTTAAAAAAAAAAACACTACATTTTGTTTCGCGATATGTTAGTTATTGTAGTTTCATGTATTTGTTGTTATATTTGCACAAAAATTAATACTTTTAGTGCAAGCCGCATAGCCCGTATGCGATAGAGCTAACTTTAAAGTGAAATAATTCAATTTAAAAAAAAACTACATTTTTGTTTCGCGATATGTTAGTTATTGTAGTTTCATGTATTTGTTGTTATATTTGCACAAAAATTAATACTTTTTAGTGCAAGCCGCATAGCCCGTATGCGATAGAGCTAACTTTAAAGTGAAATAATTCAATTTAAAAAAAAAACACTACATTTTTGTTTCGCGATATGTTAGTTATTGTAGTTTCATGTATTTGTTGTTATATTTGCACAAAAATTAATACTTTTTTAGTGCAAGCCGCATAGCCCGTATGCGATAGAGCTAACTTTAAAGTGAAATAATTCAATTTAAAAAAAAACACTACATTTTTGTTTCACGATATGTTAGTTATTGTAGTTTCATGTATTTGTTGTTATATTTGCACAAAATTAATACTTTTAAGTGCAAGCCGCATAGCCCGTATGCGATAGAGCTAACTTTAAAGTGAAATAATTCAATTTAAAAAAAAAAACACTACATTTTTGTTTTGCTATATGTTATTTATAGTCGTTTTCTCTATTTGTTGTTAAATTTTCACCAACATCAAAGGAATGGAACACTAAACTGCAGCGTCTATTTCACAGACAGAAAACACCAAAAACTGCACCAAAAACTTTACTCGGACACGTGTTTTGATAGCTAAGCTATCTTCCTCAGCAATTCCGATACCGATACATCAAAAAACACTTTGTGGAAGCCAATTTTATACCTCTGAATTTGTTTAAACAATTTTAATTTATTTAAATAGCAACAAATATTGTATATTTAATTTATTTAGTAATTTTATTAATAGTTTTTTTTTCATTTCTAATCTTTAATTATTGGGTTGGACGTCAAAAACTTGAGACACATTTTTGTGGGTAACTTTTAATAGTCTTCTTTTGCTTTTTTATTCTCTAGTAACAATTTGTTTCTACTTTGCTTCTTACAGCTAAACTGTTTTCGGGCGACATAAACCCAGCTCTAAGGTTTCTTGTTCTCTTTTTACTAAATGAAACAATTTTGGGTGTAAGTTTAATCTGCTCCAGCGATTTGAGGTTGATATATTTGGAGGAGGAGTAGTTTCTGTCGGTACCTGGTAACAGCTAGATTTGGAAACGGTTGCCAGAATATTTTTAGTTTGGTTACCAGCAGATATTTATTGTGAACTTGATCTTGGTTCGTGTTTTAAAATTAGAGGACAAAATTTTGTTGCTGTAAATCCCGATAATGCGTTGCCGACAGTAGCTACTTTTCCCCAACTTTGCGTTAAAAGTTTACTAAACTGTTTCCTCTTTAGTTGTCTTTTTTAATGACTTAAAAACCTATCTAAATGGTGCAAATAGTGCGTAGTATCTGAGGGGCAGGTACATTTGCCTCTGCCGTGTCTAAAAGGAATAGTGCGAGACATGTCCATCTAGTATTAATAGCGTTGTTCCTCTCCTTTTCGTGGAAGAAAGTGGTTGTTAAACCATTAAAAAAAGATTGGGGTATTTAGGTAAACCAATTTCCTATTCATATAGATATTTGATCCAGGTGGCATTTAATTTCACCATTCAGTTTTTTGTGTTTTTGGTTTTAAAAATGAAACGTGGCCGAGAAAAATACTCCCGGAGACGGCCAACCAGGAAAACATGCCATGCAACTTTATCAGTGATTGTTAGAGGTTATAATACGTAAAATATCTTTGTACTTATCTAATACTATTACAACAAATGCATCTTAACACTACTTGAAGTAAGGATGACTAGTTGGTCATTTATCTTAGTTGGCCGTCCTGTTCCACTTTAAACTATTTCAACGGAAGACCAATGTGGAAAATTTTATTAAATTTTATTAAAAAATTATTAAACTTTTGCAAACTGTTTTCATATTTTGGAATACAAAACGAAGAAATAGAAATTGTGAATTTCTGAAATTTTTGGGTATATTATAAACAAAGGTTCTTCTATGTGTTCAAGATAAAATTTATTTTCTTGAAATATTGCAAATAATCACAATTTAAGTTTAATGACTAAATTACTTTTATTTTGTGCAAATATCTTTTTTTTGAGAAAAGTTACCATAGGGCAAATAAAATACATACCCTACCATTTTTGAGAAAAGTTGACATGGTACTCTGTATTATTGCTGGAAAATTATTTTATAGCTTTCATTTTTCATTTATAAAAGTGAACTGGCGCCCTAGTGGCGGAGTTAATAATAACAATGACTAAATTTTTAAATGACCCAGTAAAGTTTTTCTAAATTTTCGAAACGTTTTTCAAAAATACTGACTGTTTTTAAATCTAAATTAAAAAAATATGACCCCCAGTTTTGAACTTTTTAGAAATGGCGACTATTGGTACGAATGTTTGGTCTACAAACCAGTTGTGTATTTTTAGGCAGTTAAAAACCGGTTTTCAATAGTTTAATTTTATTCAACACACAATTTCTGTTGAGAATGACCATTCTGCGTTAAAAAATCATACCCCGGTCGTACAATGTACTTGCATAAATGGTGTTCTAATGACTGTAATGCTTTTCTGAAATGCGTGTGTTAAGTTAGAATCTCAACTATTTTTTTTTACTTTTCTCTACGAATAGAGTTAGTACATCATAAGTAAGCAAAAATATAATTTGTCGAGCCAAAAGTTTCACCTATACAGATTTTATTATTTTTAGAATATTTAGAAAAATAGTCTTCCTACACATTTTTGTTTTCAAATTAAGTAAGTGGGGAGTCTTGCGACGGTTTCCAAACCGAAAATTTTAACATCCAAATGCCAAAAACTCCACCAAAAACTATATTCGTAACACGTGTTTCGATAGCTAAGCTATCATCATCAGCGAACTGACACTAAAACTAAGAAAAAAAATAACCTTATCTATACTGTACTTGTGTGTAACGCATTATTATATCTCATCGATCCCTATATAAGCTTGAATAATTCCGAAAAACCTAATGGTCTTTGATCATCATAATTCATAAGCAAACATTTGTTTCTAAAAATTTGTTAGAAATTTCATTGTCTATAACTTATTTGAACTATTTTTCGAAAACATATTTTTTCTGTATTTCAAGCGTTAAGTTTGAATTTCAATCGTAAAACGTTTAAAAAGGGCCACTGTGCGACAATTCAATAACCAGCTACCTGTGACCCGTCTTAGGGGTTATGCTTTAAAAAACATTTATGGTATCTGTTATAAATAAATAAAATAAATAGTGGTTTATTTAGCTTCAAAGCTAGTCAGCACAATATTTACACATTTATAAAAACTAAACTGTATATATTTTAAAGTAAAATCGTTTCAGTCTCCATCTGAAGGTGTTTTAGACGCTGTTTTAACAACTTCAGGTAGATTATTATACTACTCTCAAACCTTCAACAAACAGTGATTTTTGCAGTGTAATTGATGTATATTTGTCAATGTGGTATTTTCCTTATATCTTATCTATGAAGACATAATCTTTTAATTAAAAACTCATTAAAAATAAGATGGTGACAGTTTCTTACTTATTTTATAAATTAAAACTAAATTGGATTCTTCGATAATTTGTTCAACGTTCAGAAAATTAAGCGATTCACTTTTTCGACCCACTTTCTATACGCTGTTTTAACGATCAAGAGTATTAATTACAAAAAAAAATATGAAAGAAAAGATTTTATTATGTACACTCATGAAATTTTTAAAACTTGGACACCACAAACAAAAGTTTGCACATTGTGAAGCGGGCTTAAGGGTATCATTTACAATTCTAACAGCAGGTAGTCTCAGCAGGGGTTATCTTATAGAAGGACTGTAGAATGAATCATTACACTAAGCACGTTTTAGAAAATAGGTAATTTACGTTGCTTACTTAATTTTTTCTTTAAAGAATATATTTGAAGGTATCGCTAATTAAACACCATAGCTCGATTAATTATCGAATCAAAATTTTGTTTAGGAAATGTTTACAAAATAAAATTAGAAATAATTTTGATTTAAAAAACGTCTACAAGCAATAACTTTTAAATTAAATCAAAAACTAAACATGGTTATTTGGGTTGACTGATTATTACTTATTTTTAAATAAATCTAACCTACTAATTATTGTAAGTTATTAAAAAAATCATTAAACTCTCTATTCATAATATTTAGTCCTTACAAAATGTATATTTTATGACGTTTCATTTTTTCTGTAGTTAATAAAAAGTGAAAATAAAAACTAAGGCAATTCTTATTGTCAACGTATATATTTAGTTTTTTGACAAGAATTTATTACATAATTATAATTAAGATACCAAGTTATAGTTTAAAATTAAATGAAAACGTTTTTTTTAAATAAAGGTATTACTATATAAATAAATATAAGAAATCAATAATGGGTGTGACCTCCATTATTATTGATACATTCTTGGAGGCGTCTGCTCATTGACGCTATCAAGGTATCAATATAATTAATATTAATCGTTTCCCATGCGGTATCAATGGCTGCAATTAGTGCATTACGGTTTACTGGTATAAAATTTGGCCCTTGTTGTCTTCGGATAACAGCAAGTATTCGAGCCCAAACATTTTCGATAATGTTAAAATCTGGGCTTTTGCTGGCCAGGGTAACAGCTCCAAGTTATTTTCTCGTATCCAACAAAATACATTATGAAAATGTTAATTCAACAGATCCCGAACTATTTTTTGGAGAAAGTATAGTGAAATAAGAATACTTACTTGTTGGAAAATATAATCTTCGTCTGGATAAAACACTTCGACTGAAGGTTTCATAATAGTTTCCAAAATATCTAAATACGCAGCAGAATCAAGACGTCCATCGATAGCCCAACAAACTCCTGGACCCCGCGCGCTAACCCAACCCCACACATTCACAGAAAAATAACCACTTCGTTTTTAGGACATATGTGATTATTTTCGTAACGAGTTCCTTCCATTCTAAAAACTTTTAGTGGTCCATCGTTGCGGCTATTGAACGTTTTTTCGTCGCTAAAAATCACTCGATTCCAAAGGTTCGTTCACATATCGCCTTGCAAATTCCAGACGACGTCTCATATTTTCGTCACTGAGAACTTCTTTCGCAGCAGCATTATACTTCTTTATTCCCATCTCCTTTAATCTTTTTGTGCAGTTATACGGCATCCGGGAAAATGTGTATCTGCTATAGCCCTGGAGTATGTAGCAAATGGTTGTTCTGTTACGTAATGAAACAACTCGAGATCTTGAGCACGTGTAGATACTTTAGGTCTACCACTTCCGATGGCTCTTTCCAAAGTGTGTTCAAGATTCCATTTTACTCGGTAATGCCCTACGGTGCTTTTGGTATATCTAACATACGTGAAATTTCACGCACGCTACGGCCCGCCGCTAATTCCGAAACAATCCGCGCTTTCAAATCAGCACCGAGATGAGGTGGCATTTTCACAACACTTGAAATTTTAAACTAAAATGGAATTTACATTTCTTACTTTATTTATTGGTTCACACTACCCTTTCTCAAACAGTAGGTAATTGTTTATTTATTACATACTTCTAATGACCAATGTAACAACCCTTAGAGCAATATGACTCAAAGGAAGTAAATTAAACAAGCAAGGATATTCTATTGTTATTGAAACTTATTCATAAAGTAAAAGCCATTTCCTTATAATGCTAATGGACAGGATTTTCTTTTAAGTATTAAGATTACAATAGAGGACTTATAAACTTTCGAAAATATCTAATTATAAATATTTACACTGCAATTGCGCTTTTTCCTTAATAATTTCTTAGCAATAACATACACGTTCTTGGTTTTAAGTTGTCATAAATTTGATATGATATAAATTTGTGTTTCTAATATTACATCACAAACTAATCTTTATTCGCCAAAAATTGTTGCTTAAGTTGTAAAGCTTCGTACACACCTGAACAACAAACCGAGCAACAAACATAACAACGAACCGAAAGTCAAACAGAACGACAAACGATCTTTTATGATTTCCACAATCCGAACAACAAACGGAACGTTTGTGCTGTTCCATAATTATTTTCAGTAGTTTTCAGTTCATATATATTTATTATTGAGAAGAGAAAATTGCGGAAAACAAGAAGATAGTGCCAACCAAATTTTTACGCACAAAGAAGAGTAAAAATTATAATTTACTTCGTTTTTTTTTTATTTTGGAAATTTCCCGCCCAAATGATGATTAATTTAAAACATATTTCTTCTGTCAACTCCATAATATTACCTAAAACACAACAAACCCACAAAAGGGAGGACAAAAATAAATAATTTAATTCTCCCGCATAAGTTTGTTCGCCGTTTTGTTTAGATTCGTCCAAACCTGCAAACGCATTCGCGCGCATTTTCTTTGATGTCGGAGAAAAAACCGACAAGTTGCGGGAACGCCTAAACCGTTCGTGGAACAATCAGGGTTTGCGAATCTGTTCTAAAATTCGTACGTAGCACCGTCCAAATTAATGTTCCGATTGCCGTTCGGTTCGTTGTTCTGTTTGTTCCTCGGTTTGTTGTTCAGGTGTGTACGAAGCTTTACAATAAGCATATTAATATGAACTATATCTTATGAAAGGAGAGTTATGTAACTATAATTAACGACTTAACGTTACGTTAGTAGATTCCATTTACTATTTACACATATTTTCTTGGAACATTCGATAATTAACTATCGGGATATGATGACCCTATACTTCGCAGGTTGTGCGCAACTGGATACAAGCAAATAACTTGGAGCTGTTACCCTGGCCAGCAAAAGCCCAGATTTTAACATTATCGAAAATGTTTGGGCTCGAATACTTGCTGTTATCCGAAGACAACAAGGGCCAAATTTTATACCAGTAAACCGTAATGCACTAATTGCAGCCATTGATACCGCATGGGAAACGATTAATATTAATTATATTGATACCTTGATAGCGTCAATGAGCAGACGCCTCCAAGAATGTATCAATAATAATGGAGGTCACACCCATTATTGATTTCTTATATTTATTTATATAGTAATACCTTTATTTAAAAAAAAGTTTTCATTTAATTTTAAACTATAACTTGGTATCTTAATTATAATTATGTAATAAATTCTTGTCAAAAAACTAAATATATACGTTGACAATAAGAATTGCCTTAGTTTTTATTTTCACTTTTTATATTAACTACAGAAAAAATGAAACGTCATAAAATATACATTTTGTAAGGACTAAATATTATGAATAGAGAGTTTAATGATTTTTTTTAATAACTTACAATAATTAGTAGGTTAGATTTATTTAAAATAAGTAATAATCAGTCAACCCAAATAACCATGTTTAGTTTTTGATTTAATTTAAAAGTTATTGCTTGTAGACGTTTTTAAATCAAAATTATTTCTAATTTTATTTTGTAAACATTTCCTAAACAAAATTTTGATTCGATAATTAATCGAGCTATGGTGTTTAATTAGCGATACCTTCAAATATATTCTTTAAAGAAAAAATTAAGTAAGCAACGTAAATTACCTATTTTCTAAAACGTGCTTAGTGTAATGATTCATTCTACAGTCCTTCTATAAGATAACCCCTGCTGAGACTACCTGCTGTTAGAATTGTAAATGATACCCTTAAGCCCGCTTCACAATGTGCAAACTTTTGTTTACAGAAATTGTGGTGTCCAAGTTTTAAATTTCATGAGTGTACAGATTTGATTTAAACAATTTGTTTCTAGACGATTTTGTTTAACTTTCTCAATCAAAATTTTTTTTTCAAGGATCAGTTTACCTAGAGAAAATGAGTCGGTCAGGCACTTGTATAATTTAATATTGTTTGAACATTGGAAATGCAACTTAATAAGTGAAATAATTGATATTTTCGAAAATGACATTTTCAGTATTTTCCGGATTTGATCCTAGTTAACGACATATCAATCGGCATGAAAATGTATACAACATTGCCTATTTAACAGAATCTCTATCTTTATTAATAACAAAGATACCCATACAATACAACTCAGATTGGGATACACTGTATACAAGTGTTTGCGAGACGCCTTTTCTTCGACCCTTTAATTTTACTATTCTGTACATAATAATTATTAATCACACGATTTGTTTTGCTAGACGGATTAAGTCAATTATAAATTACATAACATTGAATGTCTGGCGAACTAAGCAAACACTTGACGCCTTATTTGTCTAAGCAATTGATTCAATAAAAAATTACTGAGATGTGTATGTTAAGTTTCACTTTTTGTTTAACGATATTTTTAAGAAGATTAGTTACACAAAAAAGTTGTGACCGATTTTTTTTTTTACTAATATCTACAACTTTTATTTGAGCTATTTTTTGTGTACAACGGAATTTTTTTACTTTTTTAAGCAAAATATTCATATAGTTTTACGAATCTACACATACGTTTTTCGTATATCTTTTAAAAATGTTCACGATAATATATAGATTTCTATAGAGTTCTGGGTATAACCTGAGCAGTTCTGACTTTTACTTGACACGTACAAATCTATGTACATATATTTAAAACATTCTCACGCTTTTTAAGTTCGATGCTTAGTTGAATTTTCAAAATTTTCACGATAGCCATATATGAAGCTTTCAGTGGTACTTGAAGAAGTCTAACGATTAATATGCTTTTAATGATCGATACGTATAATCCGAAATTTCTTGTCAATTTTAACACTTTTTTTTCAGTATTTCCGACGAGTTAATTTATTTTTGGAGATAGACTGCGGTCGTATCGGAAAAACGGAAATTTGATTAGATTTTGGACATAATTCGTCGAGCCAATAGAAAGAACTCTTATCTAAATAGATTTTCTTATTCTCGGAAAATTTACAAAAATAGTTGTTTGACATTCATTGTATTAACAATATCTCCCATTAATAGGTAGTAATTATCCAAAATAAATTATGGAAGAGAAGTCTTTTCTTTAAAATGTTTTTTTAATTAACATTTCATTCGACGAAGCGATCTAAATAATCAGAAATAAACACCAGGTACGAGAAGACATCATTGAACTAACCAGGCGTGCCTCAAGAATCTACAAAGATCAACAATATAGGCAAATAGTAGTCGCATCTATGGGCTGCTTACCACTGTTACCGGTAATAGCAAACCTGAAGTGTCGAGCAATTGAAACTGCTATATTTAAACCAAAACTGTGACCGCGGTACGATACCTTTATTGTTTGGACACATGGTACAAACGAACTAGACAAATTTATAGACAATTTGCCCAGATTACACAAGAAAATCAAATTCACGTTACAAATCGTAAAGGAAAATCGACTATCATCTCTTGATGTACTAATGAAGAAATCAAACAATGGAAACCTCACCCGCACCGTTATCAAAAAACCAATTGATAAGGTCCGCTACCTAAACGCTAAATCTCATCACCATCTACCACTACAATACGTGGTAGAACACTCATCAAGTCATCATAATACTTTAAATGTCACATCAGGAGAGCTTTAAGGCGATGTCGAAGCAATAGTAAACAAAATGAGAAGATGAACCAGCTGCGAAACCATATCTACCATACATCAAAGGCATCACTGAGGTGTAAACCTCATAAAATCTGGTAAAATAGACAGCAAAAAGAAAAAGGTAACTTTTTAAGAGAACGGTTCCCAGAAAATTGGATAACAGTGTTAAATGACATTATTTCACACTCCATTCCTGGACCTAATTATGATAATTGTTAAATGTTTCGGCTTCTTAGCTTCTTTTTCTTACACACATCACATTCGACACAGAACTCTGTTAGAACGTGTGTCTTTGGCAAGACGCACATAGGTGTTTCACTATAGGAAGAAATTGATTTGATTTACCAATACTATTAAATTTTCGGATTGATGTAGAATGTCTAATCTTTCTTCACATTATGCAAATTATTTTTTTACGTTTTAAAAAATGAATATTTACTATTTTGTGATTTTACGAAAGTTTCAATGAATGTTTACCCGCTTTCATATTTTATAATGAATATATGAAGTAAAGATAATCAAATACCTACTGTTTTTATTGAAGTTGATGTTAATTGATTTGTTTCTTGTACTGTACACATTTTTTGCATCTTGCATGTAATATTCAGAATTGAACATATTGGCAATTTACAATTGTTTTTCTATATGTACAAAAATAACAATATTGTTGTGTTTGCTTCTAGATTTTTGTAAAACCTGAATTCAATAAAACCAATAGCAGATTAACTAATTTAAAGCAACAACCGTTTTCTGTTTTCTGATTTATTGTTTATATTAATAAACTACAAAGTAATCTGTAAAAAGTTGGTACTTTTGCTGTAGGTTTCAGTTTTGAAAAATCCAGTCCAACTGTAATTACAGAGAATCACCGTTAAACTAATACCTAAAATGGTTTGTTAATTTAAGCAAATGCAACAAAATTGCCTTTGATTTATTGTTTATATTAATAAACTACGAAGTCATCTGTAAGAAAGTTGGTACTTTTCCTGTAGGTTTTAGTTTTAAAATCCGGTCCTACTGTAATTACAGAGAGTCGCCGTTAAACTAATACCCAAAAGGTATGTTAGTTTCAACAAGTACAATAAAATTGCCTTTGGTTTATTGTTCATATTAATAAACTACAAAGTAATCTGTAAAAATGTTGGTACTTTTGCTGTAGGTTTCAGTTTTAAAATCCAGTCCAACTGTAACTACAGAGAGTCACCGTTAAACTAATACCTAAAATGGTACGTTAGTTTCAACAAATAATCTGTAAAAAGTTGGTACTTTTCCTGTAGGTGTTAGTTTTAAAAATCCGGTCCTACTGTAATTACAGAGAATCACCGTTAAACTAATACCTAAAATGGTACGTTAGTTTCAACAAATACATCAAAATTGCTTTTGATTTATTGTTTATATCAATAAACTACAAAGTAATCTATAAAAAAGTTGGTACTTTTCCTGTAGGTGTTAGTTTTAAAAATCCGGTCCTACTGTAATTACAGAGAATCACCGTTAAACTAATACCTAAAATGGTACGTTAGTTTCAACAAATACATCAAAATTGCTTTTGATTTATTGTTTATATCAATAAACTACAAAGTAATCTATAAAAAAGTTGGTACTTTTCCTGTAGGTTTTAGTTTTAAAAATCCGGTCCTACTGTAATTACAGGGAGTCACCGTTAAACTAATACCTAAAATGGCACGTTAGTTTTAACAAATACATCAAAATTGTTTTTGATTTATTGTTTATATAAATAAACTACAAAGTAATCTTTAAAAAAGTTGGTACTTTTCCTGTAGGTTTAAGTTTTAAAAATCCGGTCCTACTGTAATTACAGAGAATCACCGTTAAACTAATACCTAAAATGGTACGTTAGTTTCAACAAATACATCAAAATTGTTTTTGATTTATTGTTTATATCAATAAACTACAAAGTAATCTGTAAAAAGTTGGTACTTTTCCTGTATTTTTTAGTTTTAAAATCCGGTCCTACTGTAATTACAGAGAATCACCGTTAAACTAATACCTAAAATGGTACATTAGTTTTAACAAATACATCAAAATTGCTTTTGATTTATTGTTTATATCAATAAACTACAAAGTAATCTGTAAAAGTTGGTACTTTTCCTGTAGGTTTTAGTTTTAAAATCCGGTCATACTGTAATTACAGAGAGTCACCGTTGAACTAATACCTAAAATGGTACGTTAATTTCAACAAATACAACAAAATTATTCGTGAAAAAAAAGAAAATGAAGTACCATTGAAAACGTACTCTAGGTTCTAAACCTAAACGTAAATTTGTTGTCCACAAAGAAAATTCGTGAAAAATGCAATGTAGGAAGATTATATCCATAGAAAAAACATGTATGAAAATTAAAGAAATGCATAATAAAACCTACAATTGGAAACATGGTGGAGTGCAAGCAATGATTGTGGAGTAAGAGGCTAGAACACCTAAATAAATAATATTTGAACAATTTGTTAAAAAGTTGCGAGAAAACAAACGACACAAAAATCGATGGGTTAATGCGATATATGTGAAACAGCAAAACCGAAAGCAAAAGGTTTCCACAAGAAAAGAAGAATCGCAGTGAAAACATATTGGACTCACACACAGATCTTATGGGACCTATTAACGCACAATCTTGAGGCGGAAACAAGTATCACAATTTTTTTAAGATACACATTATTAATTAAAACCAAGGACGAAAAATTCGACGAATACGAGAGAAAAATGGAAAAACGTTTTAGAAAGAAAATAAAAATCATACGTAGCGATAATGGAGGAGAATACATAAACAGAAATGTTTGAAGACCTAACCTACCTAACTAACTTAGGAATCACCAGGCACGGTCAATCATCATGAACATTGTTAGATGCACTATGGAAGAATTTCGAATGCTAAACGATATGTGAGCAGTAGCAGTGCTACATGCTAACTATATAAAAATTAAATGAACAAAAACCAATGTTTGTAGAGCATGGAGCGTACCTACTAGGTTTTAATCAACGAAATGATTATAAATGGCAACCAAAGGGAAAAAGATATATGTTTATAGGTTATGACCTTAAAGCAAAAGCTTACAAGTTATGGGACGAAAACCATCCAGGAATAAATAACCATCAGGAGAAACGTAATATTCGATGAAAACTTATTTCCCCAAAAAAGCTGGGAGATGAAACCGGAAAAAAAAATAAAGAATAGCGAACGCAAAACAGAATTGGGAAACGTATTAAACGAAAATTCAGAAATAGAAAATGATGTAAACCAAGATCCAGAACCTGATGCAAACGAAGATCTAGAAGTCGAATGAACAATAAGTTTACTAAGTACTAAGTCAGCCCGTGTGCAAACAAGATAACAAGAAAACCACAGGTCTGATTAGATTTTGGGTATAATGATCTACACAGATTTTCGAATTTTTGTAAAATTTTGAAAAATATTCATTTACACATTTTTGCTTCAAAAAAAGTTGTTTGTAATTTAATTATACACTTTGTCTAAGATAAGAATGAACAGCATAGTGATCTTGAAAACGGTAAGAGATACAAGGTCGCTCAAATTGCAAAAAAGTTGGACATTTAAACTATTTCTTACAAAATTAGGTTCTAAACAATTATGTGTGATACATTGTTGAATTTGTAATAACAAACACTACAAGGTATTTTTTGTATGCGTCCATATAAAAAAATAAAGTTGTTGATGGTTTCTCTGAGATGAAATGTTGGATTAAAAATTTGAAAGCGCCATTTTTAAAGCTCTTAAAGTGCCAATAAAAAGTGTTCTTAGATTTTAATATTTAAAAAAATAAGCGCAAAAAAATACGAAAAATAAAAATCCAAAAATTGCATTTCTTTGTCAAAACGAAAAATATTATGAAAAGTTTTCAAACACCATGTAAATATACGTACTCTAAATTGCCCAACTTTTTTGCAATTTGAGCAACCTTGTATCTTCTACCGTTTTCAAGTTCATTCTTACCTTGGACACAGTGTATTCAACTTTTGTTGAAACTATTGTTTGATCCGATAAGTAACGAATAAATTAATTTTTGGCGTTATTATTCATTTTATGAAAAATTCCGAAACCCGTCAATTTTTGTTGTTGACTATTTCAACCCTGCCGTAAACTCCTTCGTAGGGATAGCAACCCCCTCAATTTTTTTAATCGGTAGGGGTGGCAATGATTATTGTTTTTAACTTGTTAATAAAGAAATTTCAATTTCCTCGTAGATGCTCAGCCGAATCACCGTCTGCTACTATTATTGTTTCTTAATATATATTTTTTAATTTCATTGCTTGCTAATTAATTTACTTATTTAAGTACCACACCATCAAATAGACAATTAAATTTCCTTTCAAATGAAGTAGCACAAGCCACCCCTTCCGATTAAAAAAAATCACGGCAGGGTTGAAATAGTCACGTTAAAAATGTTATATAACAACAAAAATTGACGTGTTTCAGAATTTTTCATAAAAACGAATAGTAACCCCAATAATTAATTTATTCGTTACTTACGCCGCTCACTGTATAACAATCACGTGACACTAATTACGAATACAGTATGCGGCGTGTAAGAAGTTAAGCTTCAATGGCGTCGTATCGTGCATAATGTATATTTTAATGATACGCATTCTTCCAATACATTAAATTGACATACAAATGTGATTGATACACCACAACTTGGTATTTTTATTATAATCGGTACCCGCCGTATTTCTTCGCGCCGGCTTCTCGGCTTTACACTCCGCGTATTGTATAAATGATACAAAAATAGTTAAGTGAGAAAAGTTATTGGAAATTGTATTGTCTATAACTTTTGTTTGAACTATTTTTTTTTCTAAAACGCAATTTTCAGTTTTATTTTGTGTAGAGGATTTTCAAATCGTATTAAAAGGAATGATCGCGCACGCGATACCTCGTTTTGTAGCAACGTAGAAATAGTAGTAGCGAAGCAGGTAACGTTCGTATGATGGCTTACCACTTAGAAGCATTTAACAATTGTTGGTCGTTACTGAAGTGTATAATTCGATTTAACAAAATGCTTTGCGGTGCACATTTCCTTTTTAAATGTAGATTTTTTTCTTACAACGTATTCATCTTTTTTACTCCACATCTTATACATGAAATAGAGAGTTATGCGACGGTTTCCAAACCGAAACTTTTAACACCTCTTTTTCACTTTTACGTTATAATGAAGCAAAAACGGCTGGTTTTCGACACCAAGGTGTCTCGTTCAATGTTTTCAAATTCTAAGGTGTCCAAAAAATATTTTCTGAAGAAATATGGTCATTTCTGATTGTAGCAAATGTCATCACTTTTTTTAATTACAACTTTGGGTGACAAATTTGATGCCGTATAGGAACATTTAACCTCTATTAATACCTCTTCACCAATTTAACCATCACGTTAGATTTTTAGTAGAGGTCTATGTTGATTTCATGGTTTATATTTTTTTCAACTTATTTCCACTTCTTCTAATGTTTGTGGGTTCATGTCCATGAAAAAATGTAACACTTTTTACAGTTTGAGTAGTTTCGGTTTTTGTCCAGACAAAGTTTCCTAATTTTTCTTTAAAAATGTTTCTAGGGCCGTTACGTCCCAGAAATGATCTGCAGCATAATCTTTTTCAATTTCGAATGCTGGTAGTTCAGGGTATAGTTCAATATTTTCATACTCATTCTCATCTTAAAATATTTCACTGCTCGTTGAATCTGCTGTTATCATCTACTAGTGTTTTCTGAACTCGGATCTAAAGGCCGTTTCGCTAACATGTGTGATCGGCTACTATTTCTGATGTTGGATGTAGACTGTCTACAACGTTATGAAGAAATTTCAATCGACGACGGCTTTTAGACAACAACTCAGACAACAATAATTCATCAACAGGTCGCGAAACAAATTTGCTGGTGTCATGTTAACATTTTCATTGTTTGATAATCCAGATGGTTCTCGTTTTAATTGTTTGAATAACATTGTCAGTCACAATTACAATTTAGTATCATCGTTTATTGACAGTTATCTATTGTTACTATTACTACTCGCGTTACTACACTACAGCAGAATTTTGAAGAAACATTTTTAAAGTTTCTCATTCACATCTGTTTGAATATTCGTAAGATACGGAAATAAGGGTTTCGGGCCGAACTCATATCCTCCCAATAATAATAAACACGACTAACATTTTTTTTACAAAGAGGAAAAACAAAATAGGTTTAGAAAAAAAGTTCCCCTTTTATAAAACGTTTGTAGGTATAATTAATA
Organism: Abscondita cerata; assembly: GCA_030710515.1. NCBI lineage: Eukaryota > Metazoa > Arthropoda > Insecta > Coleoptera > Lampyridae > Abscondita > Abscondita cerata. The sequence continues at coordinate 63,574 of JALBCR010000790.1, read as the reverse complement.
ATCTTGGAGATATTGTTAAAACAATTAGTGTTTCATGATCGCCATATCTCAATTATTTACGTATCAAAAAATAGTTCTAATAACAGTTTTGAATAATTAAATAAATATGTAATATGAATGTTTTTGTAAATACTACAAAAAATTGAAAATCTATTTGTATCTATGCCGTTTTGGCTTGACGGATTATGTCCAAAATGTAATAGTTTTACGGTATTATAAATAACAACAACTGCAATGCCACGTTTCATAAGAATTGGACAAGATAAAAATGTTTACTCTACATTTTGTAAATTACATGGGAAAATGGGACGGTTTGCACCCTTTTTTCACTTTTTCTCACGAATTAGAGTTAGTTCGTTATAACAAACCAAAAAAAACGTGTTGATATACCGTTTATGTTTCCTGATTTGAGAGGATGTCAAACACTTTGGTGATAATTAGTTGCAGCCTAACAACACAAAGGTTTTAGTTGTTAGATAATTTAAATAAATTAATACCGCAGTATACAAAATGAAACATGAGTATATGATTCCCATTGCAGTATATCAATGGTGCTTCAAAGTCAAGTTGAATTCAAGGAATTTCTAAAAAATTTATAAATCTAGTGTTTTTACCCGTGTAAATCCAGCCATAAAAATACTAGAACGATTTGTGATCGTTAATAGTTATTTATTTACCGAGGACGTAAAAGTGCATCTTTACCGAGGTAAATATTAAATTTTTTCATGAGACAAATAATCGACAAAAAACAATTCATCAAACATTTATGTTTTTCATGATTAGATTACTCAGATAGTAAATCAAGTGTCACTGCATCTGTAGAGTGCTAATTTTCACTTTCAAACTACTGCTCATCATAAATGTATAAAATGTACCATGATAAATCAAAATGTAACTTTTAGTAAAAATACACAAAAGGTTTTATTTTACATAAGAACGAATTTTGTTTCTCTTGACATATGTACGCCATAAAGGTAAAATGCGGCCGTCAAGTATTTGCGGACATAATGTGATGACAATTGAAAAAGTGACATTTTACGTACCGACGTACGTCCTTAAAGTCATCTTTAGGGTTATGTTGACGGAAAAAGTAATTTAAAGTACAAAAAATCAATGGAATAATGTATCTTCATACAATGTTTAGTAATGTATTTTGTTCAATGTTTAATTAACAATTAAGGTAATAGTTAATAACAAATTCAACGTTATCTCTCGATTTTGACAAACTTCGCGTGAATAATTTTTTATGAAATTGTCTCAACTAATAGATTAAACTATTCTAAACAGCATTTTAAAGAATAATACACTTAAAAATTATTAATTTATTAAGGTAGGTCTAAGTTAACCGCTGCTACAATCAGGCGCTGTCTTTAATCTCAATTTTGACAAACTTTGTGCGTATACATTTTGATGAAATTTCGACAATACATAGAGTCGACAATTCTAAGCAACATATTAAATAATAAAAGTTACACTTTTTTTAAAGTTATTAGTTTATAGAAGTAGCTTGAGGCAAAATTCTATAAAAATGTATTCACGCGAACATGGTGAAAACCGAGATTGAAAATAGTGCTTGATGAGTGCGACAAAGACGTCGAGCTACGTCCAGAAAGAAATACTTTTTTTTAATTCTAATTTTTTATTTTTAATATGTTGTTTAGAATTGTTTAATCTATCTGTTGACAAAATCCCATAAAATTTATTCACGCGATCATCGTGAAAATCGAAATTGAAAATAGCGCTTGATGAGTGCGGTAAAGATGACGAACTATGTCTCATAGTTAATAATTTTTTTAAGGTGTACCTTTTTATTCTTTAATATGTTGTTTAGAATTGTTTAATCTATCTATTGACAAAATTCCATAAAAATTTATTCACGTGAAGTTTGTCAAAATCGAGATGTAACTATAGGAGTCGTTAGGTGTGAATTTGTCATTAACTATTACATTAATTGTTTATTAAACATTAGTCATAAATAAACATTGTATGAAGATATAAACATTATTACATTGGTTTTTGTACTTTAAATTACTTTTAACGGCCACAAATCGTATTATTTTTATGGCTGGATTTATGGGTAACTTCACACGGGTAGTATTTTTATGCTGTTGCTTGTATTTAATTTCCATTTAGTCGATGTTTAAACAAGTCGACGTATACATTCCGTTGCATGTTTCTCCAAACACAACAAGAATTTTTAACACGCCCTTGCAGTTGGCCACAACTTCAGTCACAGATTTTGCAAACTTTAACACCCGACTGGTGTATGGGAAATCGCTCTGTCACGATACGTGTCTCTTTATTTTCTTTTTAATAACTGTCTAAACCATTTTAAACGTAAAAGAGTAGTTTATTAAAAAAAATCCTTTATTTCATGAGGTTCTAATCTAATTACAGTTTTCTATTTTTCACTAAAAAGATAAATTTTATTACCACCATCGTATATTGTACAGATTTTTGCACAAGAATAAGTAAAATTTAGAAGGAAGGCGTCTCATTATAATCTAGTCTAATTACAGTATATCTAGTTTTTGACTGAAAAGTGATTTTTTAGTGAAAATCCCATACACCGGTAGGGGTTAAAGTTTGAAAAATCTATGGCAGAAACTGACGACTAACTTTCCCCGGTGTTAATTTATCAATTATTTGAATCAATTCTGTATAACTTTGCAATTTTAATTTTTAATTAAGGTTGTTTATACGTTTTCCTGCAAGTCAAATTTAAGGCGGTGACAATAAATGTATACGCAGACTTGACACGCTTGTTTAAAATTTGCAATAACCTGATTGGTTTAAACACAAGTATTCATGTGTGTGTCAGAAATGCACCCGTGTTTTTTATTGTCGATGTTGCTGTTTTCCAACAATCAAACTAACTCCGATTACAAACAAAGTGGCCTATTAGACGTTTATGGAGAACTAATCGTATTTAAATTTTTTAAACTTTGTGATAATATATTATTCATACTGATCTTTAATTGTAAAATAGTTTCGCTTATATTGCACTTTGGGTTGTGCCGGAAGTCGACATCAACTTCTTTATGTTAAATGGAATGATATGTTTTTTAAGATATTTTTGTATTTAGCTCTAATTTATTATTTATTATTATTATTAATGCTATATCAATCGATCACAAAAAATTTCTGAATCAACCTGTTAAATAATATTTAGTATGTTCCATTTAAAAAAATCGACTTGTTGCTATTTGAAGTTCACTTACTTTGAGAATCAATGGTGGACGTCCTGAATACACTGAACATATTTTGATCACAATAATGAATAAAACTAAGCTTCTGTTATAAGGAAACCAAATATAATTTTTTATCTTTAACAAAGTTCAAAAATATGAATTTTAAAAATATCCTACAAACCAATATTTTTTATAAATTTAACAATATTTCCAAAACTATGCAAGTAGATATTACAAACCATAATAAAAGTTGTTTTAAATTAGGAGCTAAATACAAAAATATCATAAAAACATATCATTCCATTTAACATATAATAACAACCGGAAGTGCAATATAAGCGAAACTATTTTACAATTAAAGGTCAGTATGAATAATATATTATCACAAAGTTTCAAAATTTAAATACGTTTAGTTCTCCATAAACGTCTAATAGGCCACTTTATTTGGGACACCGTGTATGTACAAACGGTTTGTTTTTAATTAGTCATGAAATTATCATCAAAAATGAATCACTCCGGGCTGTAGTAGTATAAATAATGATTAGGAATTAAGAAGCATAAATGTGTGCAAAATAGGAGTAATATTTATTAAAAGTCTAGCGGATGTTACCGCTCCTAAAAATTAATTTTTGGATAATATAAAATTATTCCTCAATACGGATATTAGATTGACGGCGATGTTGATTCCTTTCGTGGAGGTGAGGATAAAAAAACACTCTTCAAGTATTCAATACGCTAACGTTTGCGTGAGCTTCTTCAGAGCGGATTGAATTCATAGAGTGGAGTCACTATTGTAATGATTATTCGTTTATTCGTCAAGGGAAAATACTGTGTGCAATCTAATTATTTATTTATATACTTAACGTTTTAATTATTAACCTCTATATGGTAATTTTAATTATATGTTGTTGTGTGTTTTTAATAAGTAGTGACTCCACTCTATGAATTCAAGCCGCTCTGAAGAAACTCGCGCATTGTGAGCGAAACGTTAGCGTATTGAATACTTGAAGAGTGTTTTTTTATCATCTCCTCCACGAAAGGAATCAGCATCGCCGTCAATCTAAAGTATTTGTCATTTCTACGTAGCATAATTTTTTCATTTTGGTTGGTCATGTATTTCAGGCTTTTGTTCTTAATTGCTTTTTCAGGGGGTATATCTTTTAATTGAACTGGGACACTTGATTTCCATTATGGCGGTGTCATTGACTAACCCATCTGGACTTGCAGCAAAAAATTAATGTTCACAATGCACAAATAGACCACAGTCTTAACTTCAAATCCCGTGAAACTTTCAAAAGATCTTTTTGCCAAATCTTCGTTATCACTACCCCAGCGTGTATGTTCGTTGCCTTTGAAGAGGCAATGTACAAACCTTTTAGCAAGGACATCGTAAGTGTTTGGGATTTTGATGAGATACAACAGGACCGAAATTAGATGCAGTTAATCTGTATGATTGCTCTTCAAACCACCTTGGAGAAGAAGCTGATTGTCCTATGGTATTTTTTTGATTTCGTCAAGTTCTGTTGAAGTTTTTTTGGAACAATTCCTTAATTTGGTGGTTTTTTGTAGTCCTTATCAGTTTTATCCGCATTATCTTGCATTAACTGCCGCAAAACCAGCCTTAATGAGTTTCGAAGATACGATTCAGCGCATAAAGGACGCTATTTGCTGCATTTCTACAGCGGTCTTGTCGATTCAGGAATGGTTTGAACACTTGTGTTCAAAATAACCGATCAGAAGGTTTCATCTTTATATTTTATTTATATGTTTACAAATATTTTTTTGGTTAAAACTGTTATCTATTGGCATACGTTACTTGAGTATTTCTGGAGATATTTCTAGTTTTTGTTTTGAAATCACAATTGCGCTCTCGGCAATATACGAACTTTCGGTAATTTCCCATGGTCACTTTTATTAAAAATATTTTTCCCCCTAAACTGAGCTATTATTAATTTCTGAGATACGGCCGGCTACCTTTCTTAATGAACCACTCGGTGCATAACTTAATGCCATTTATTCCAATCTATTATATAATATAATTCCACAAACTTAGCTACCAACACTAGCTTTTTTTATAAATTATCACCTTCATGTCAATTTGTTTTCAATTTTCATAACTTTAGTATAATTGACTCTATCGTGTATTAAACAAACCTTAATCACTTTTTTTTAATTAACTTATTTGTAATTAATTAACATATCTTAACGGTTCTAATGTATTTATTAATTTACTTTGGTTTAATAAGATATTTATGCGTTTTAAATAGTATATTAATTTATAGGTTATAGTTTATACCCGTCACTCTTGTTAGAAACAAACTTTTCCACTTGAACATAATTTTCGTTTAACTAGTACAACAGGACATCTTAATAATTTTCAACTAGTAGTGGTTTTAATTAGTTTAATATTAACGTCAGTTCTTTATAGATGGCTACTTTTAATTAACAATTACAAATTAACTACAGGGTTCTGCAATAGTGCGTCAAGTTTCTGTAGATTTGATTCCAGTTAAGTTAGGAATTTGGTACATTTGAGTGTATTTCGAGAAATTATTTTTGCTTATACAGGGTGATCCAAAATAGTGTGACGACATAAAGTTGATTTTGAAATAGTACACCCTATATTTTTATTCTTTTTTTATATCCTAAAATTTTTGTTTAATTTGCTTATAGTACGTTTACGAGCAGTAAATTAAAAACCTCAAGAAAAATCGTTTTGTTGACTCAAAGGAAATATCAAAAAACGGTAAGATCTGTTCTGTTCCTATATAGTGTGAGCTTTAATACAAAAAAATCAAAGGATACTTTTACAGAGGGTGTATACAAAAATTTGGTTTAAAAAATGATAAGTTTCTAATCAGTTTTTCTTAAGATTTTCCAATGGAACACTTTGCCTATTATTTTACAATCTGATACAGAATTTAAATATGAATATTTTTTGTATTACAAATGTTTTAAAGGGGTTGTGAAGCAGAAAATATATATTTTTAATAATTAAATTTAAAAAACCTAAGAACAATAGTGAAAACCGCATGTTACTAAGCCCAATATTTTCCATCAAACAGATTTTCAATTTCGGCTGAATCAGCGCATGAAGTCATACTGACACGAAATTGGGAATGTAGCAGACGATTGCATAGGCGGGAAAGGTATTAAATGGTGATAATTGTGCAATACTAAAGCCGAATTCTTGTGTTTTTGGCTGTAATAACAGCAACATGTTCCAAGAAAGAGAAGGAACCTCATCGATACAAAGCATGGAAGAAGGAATAAATAGAACAACCAAGCGGCCTACTGCAGATTTTGAAACATCTAATTCGCGTGCAATTTGTCGAACACTTAATCCACGTTCCAGAAGTCCAATCACATGACAACGTGTATCCGCGGATAAATGAGGCATTACCAACATTAAATAGCTCTACAGATTCACAAACTACTAATGAAAAATTTCAGAAGGACTTAACATTTTACCTATACTTACACCCCCTCTTTATTACCATTGGCCACAGTAAGTAATCTACACTTACATCCTTCTTCATTAAGTAATTAGTGCTTTTGTGTAAATTATCGGAAGACTATTATATTTAAAAAATTTGTATTGGATTTATTGTAGGAGTTTTACAAGGTATTGTTTATTAAAAGGTATAATGGATTTTATGTTTAATAATTTCTTTGTTACATAGATAATAGAAAACTCCCTGACAGATAAATTTTTTGTTCCAATTGTTCAGTGTTATTGTTATACTTGTTATACTTATGTGATTGTGTTTTTATTGTGTTTAAGAACCTTTAAACAAAATTCAATTTTAAAAGATTTGTAATGAAACTGTTACTATTTTGAGTTCTTTTAAATAACATTAACATCATACACTAGTTACTTATATAAGTATATTTATAAATATATTGGACAATTTAACTGTTCATCAGTTTCTTTTGTTTTTTTTTTGTTATTGATATATTAAACGACAAAAATTAAAAAAGAAAATATCCCTGTTGCCTAATAGATTTCAAAATCCCGCGTGTCCGTCTTAATTCTATTTAAATAACTAAAATCGACTAAAATAATAACTATAAGATTTGATTATCACATTATAAAAGACGATAGCACAATTGCTACAATAATTGCAGTAATTGTTTTTTTATTATAAACAAATTGTTACATTTCAACAGCTGTTTACGTAACGGGTGATTATATGAGGATTTCTGTGATCAAACTTTATAACAATGATTGTAAATCTATTTATGAATAACAAGTAGCGTTACACATAAATAATTTTTATATATTGAATAGTTTAATTTTAAATTCCTGTTTGAAATCGCCTAAAAGAATAAAGATAGCCGGCATCGCACTTATTGTGTGACTTCAATTTTTTACATAAGAAAAAACGCTTGAAATATTATAGGTATTACTTAAAATAAATAAGAATATGTAAATACAAAAAATAATGTTTCGAAGGTAACAGCTCATGCCAGGTAGGCACAAATACGACACTTTTAGGCCCATAAAAATTTAAAGTTGATGTACTCATAAGGTTGAAAATAATATTAGAAAGTCCACTTGTCCCGTTTTTTCTTAACGTAAGCGTACATACAATAATAATTTCTCAAAATACACTGATATGTTCAAAATAGGTTTGCGTTGAAATGAAATTTTCAAATTAATTGGTATACGCTCTATGGATGCTCGACGGACTATTGCAGGCTTCTGTAGAAATTAATTTTCAAATTTCATATGTAATTAGCGGGATGCTAAAAATCAATACTTTTAATGGCAAGGTCTAATTCCTAATAACCTTTCTATCGTATGTATTATTTCGCTCAATATAAGCCATCAATATGTTTATTTTACGAAGTTTACATTAATTTGCCTAAAATTTGGCACTTTATTGTTATGTAACTTTAAAGTACGGGTAGTACCGTCAATCCAGTTTAACAACGAACGTAAAAGCCGTTTATCAAAAACTAACCCTAAAATTATTCATAGTTACCTAAATCCTTGTTTTTTATAGATTCATCAAATTATTTGCGGCGCTTTCACGTGTAAATCCTGCACCCCACTTTCGGATATTTGTGACATTTTATTTAATTCCCCAATACCCGAATGTGTGAATATTTACACAAAAGTATGCATTCAACAAATATATAAGTCGGTAAATGTTAAATCATGCACCACATAGTTTTCTTTCCTAAAAATGCCGTAGCAGCAACCACCGAACCGTTTTCATTTTCAACTTACAACTTTTGTGGTTCTGGAACCAAACAGACACAATGATAAACATTTAACCAACTGCAAATATGCAGACAAAAGGAACAAAGTAATTTATTTGCCAAAAACCGAAATATAGTTCAAATAAAAGTTGTAGAGAATAATAATAATAGTAATATTTGCAACTAGAAAATTAATTTCAAACAACGTTTGGTTAATGGATTTTATTGAATAACCAATATTAATAATATGTAGCTCACATGAATGTCGTATCTCGGTAATTGCTTGTCGAATCAAAAAAATTGTTTAACGAAAAAATTTGTATAAAGATTATAGTTGCAAATATTCTAAAAATAAAAATAATATGCGTAAGTTAAGTGTCCATTTGGCTATTTGGATTATACCCTAAATCTAAATAAATATCCTGTATTATAAATAACCTCACATGACCTCACATTACAATGTACTAATTAAAATCGAATTAGCAGATTTTTTACACACGAACGACCCGCCGGCCTCGAGATGGAAAACTTTTTTTTAATTATAAAGTCTAATTCTTTGGAAAAAGTGAAAGAAGGAGTGTTAATATTTTCGGTTTGGAAACCGTCGCATAATCTTATTACTTTTTGGCACCGTATTTATTGGAGTGAATGAATTAACATAATATAAAGCATAGTGTTATCTGTGTAGATATGGTAATAATTAAAAACAAGCGTTTCGTGTGAAATCACATTGTCCGATACTAATAAACGTTTGAGCGTATAGAAAGTGTTCCAAAAATAAAGGAAACATTTAAATAACTATTTTAAAAATATCACCTAATTTATAATTGACCTTAAAATTCCATTGAAGAATCGTAAATATTGTTTAACAACGAACTTAATCTGTTTAAAAAGTTAAACCCTTTGATTCATATTTACATATATGTACAGATTCGTAATTTACACTACACGGCGGAATCATATATTCATTGCTTTATATTTTTCTTATTTATTATGGTCCTCTAAACTCGAGAAAACTTGTATAGCAGCTATAAACTTGGTTTATAAATATAAGATGGGGGAGTTATGCGACAGTTTACAAACCCTATTTTTTTCGACGGATTAGAGTTAGTACGTAATGAAGCAAAGAAAAAATGTTGTCCGAATGCCGGCCGTCCGTCCATATGTAAACAAGAAATCAAGAAAACCACCGATCAGATTTTTATTTACAATAGCGCAAATCTGATTAGATTTTGGGCATAATCTGTCCAGCCAAAAGGGCTTTCAACCTACATAGATTTTTGAATTCTTGGAATATTAAAAAAATATTCATTTTACATTTTTTCTTCGAATAAAAGTTGTTTGTATTTTAATTACACGACTTTTCTTCAAACTATTTTTGATCTGATAAGTAATTATTGGGATAGGGCAATGACGTGGCAGTAATTGTTTTAACAATATTTCCAAAAGATCGATTTTTTTGAAACCTCAATTTTCTTTTCTTCTATCTCAAGCAAAATTTTTAAGTTTGAATTCAGATCTTAAAACGTTTAAACACAATCACGTGACAGTAATTGTTTTAACAATATCACCAAAAAGATCGATTATTAAAAAAAACCTATGAAAAAAAGTTGTTTGAAATTTTATTGTGTATAACTTTTATTTGAACCATTTTTTGAAAACTCCAAATTTCTACCCTTTATTTCAAGCAAAATTTTAAGTTTAAATTCGAATCTTAAAACGTTTAAAGATAGAGTCAGACACGACGGTTCAATAACCAGCTACTTAGACCCGTCTTAAGGGTTATGCTTAAAACAGTTACAGTTACGGTACCGTTTTTTTTACTTTTCTATTAAAATTTTTAAATTTAGACGCACTTTCTATACGCTGTTTATTATATTTTGCAGTAAATTGTATGCCACCGCACACTTTCGATATTCTTTCACACGTTTGTTAGTATCAGAACGATGTGGAGTTCTAAGCAAAAGCTTTTTTATTTGATTGGACTAATATGAGGTCCGATCGAATTACCCTAAATTTTGGACTTCTGGGGTTCGGGGTGCCGAGATTCTAAGCATTTTTTTCGCTTTTTATTCGATTAATCGGTTTATTAGTTTGTAAAATCGAATAATCGGTTATAGGTTTTGTCACCATTAAATAATGGTTTTCTAAGGAGAATTTTTGATTGAGTTTCGATTGTTTTATCTTAATTAAATATTTATGTTCTTGAATTGCTTTTTAATTAATTCGAATGAAGTAATTGTAGATACATTAATAATGGGAAAGTTCCGTTAATTGTACAATTGTGAACATAAAAGCATTCTAGATTAATCCAAACAAGTCTTTAAATTCTTAAGCTGGTTTTACTCGCGAATGAAAGTTCAATAATTTAAAATAGCTTCTTAGTAAAATTTAACATAGCTTTTTGACATCTCCAAATAGAATTTTATACCATCTTAGCGCTTGGTAAGTTTCATATTGCGTAAATTATAACTGGTTATTCCGATAGTTAATTTCGGTAATTTTATATAGATATCCTACTTATGGAAAGGATGATTGGTGAGTCTGTGTTGCTGTTAAGTTTAAAAATTTTTTTAGTTGTAATACGTGTAGAACGGCATGCCAAAAAGAACTTGTTGTTGTATACCGTGTCTTGGAATATCATAGTCGTTGTTGACGAACACCACAACCACATACAGATCTCAAAAATGATTTCAGCTCTTATTAGCAATTTGAGATTTTGCATGTTATCTAATTTTTATACTACATGTAGTAGAACTTAGATCTTGAGAATATTAATAAACAAAATTATTGCATCGAATGTAACGTGCTTGTAGATGCGCTTCTGTGTCAGTTCTTTAAGACATAAACGACAAAGATGACAACAAAATTGTGCGTATAGTTTTGTCGTAAATCGTGATGTTTGACAAACAAGAGAATATATAATGTACATATTTTTTGAATTTAAAGGCATGATTTGATAAATTTATTTACATTTTTAAGGCGTTCGAACCGATAGATTATCGACTCGTGCCAGAAACATGTACACAACCAGGGTTCCCACTTTTCTGGAAAACTGGAAAAAAAGTTTTGTAATGGTCAGGGAGTAAAAATTTGGTCAGGGAAAGTATTAAAGCGAATTTGTTTTTTTTTTATTTTGTCGCGCGATGTACTGTGTTGAAGAAAGAGTTTGGTTTTCCAAGGTTTATATTATAGAATTATTTGCTATGGCGATAATTATAAATCAGGGGCCCTCCCGGATTAGTAAAATTTAGTCATGAAATGTTCTGGGAACCCTCACAAAGTGTGTCACCCTGATGTTTCTGGTACACAACAAACTTATTGGATTATTATAAAATTTACACTGAAATTTACCTTTTTTGCTTTATAGGGCTGCAGCTTACACAAATGCTCAAACGACAGGAACTACCTATATGATGATGGGCGAACCTAGTTTATCTCAACAGGATATCGCCAAGCTACACCTCAAATGCATAAATACCCACCTCCACTAATACCTGTACGCCATTTAAATGGAGAATTGCGTTACAGAAACCCCTCAAAATCATCATTATCGGGGACCAGACGTTGTCGATCTCAGTCCTGCGAACAGGTAACTGGTACTCAAAAAATACAGAATCGTAGCCTTCCAATTTGGTATTTTTTTACAGTACTGCGCCAGCTAGTCATCCAATAATTAACCAGCAACCAGCGCATCAACAACCTTCAAGAACTCCAGTTCAAGAAGAACAACCAAACATGACAAATGGACGCTTACCTATGAACAACGTACAACGTAAATTAATTCCAATAGCAGAAACCCCTACAAGTGGGAGTCACATTCCATATAAAATGCAAAAAGCTTTAATTGAGAGTAGAATGATTCCATGCATAAATATGAAACCATATGTTTATAATGATTTGTTGGTTACAATTCCTGATCTCATCGAACAATTATTTAACAATGTACCAGTTCAATCTTGTCAACAAGTGATGCAAGTTCTTGGCATTGAGTTATACAAAAGGCAACCAGTAAGTGTTTTTTTTTAAATAATACACGTAATTTTGGTTCACATTTTGATTATTTCGAGCGAGCTGTTTTCATATTCGCCTTTATATTGTATGTAAATGTTATGTAGATAGTGGTCAAACTATATTTAATTATGCAAACGCACATTTTTATTTAGTCAACTCGATTTTTTAATTGACGGTTTTTTGTTATTATAATTATTAAAACGAAATTTTAAATGTAATGCATTAAGAATGACCAAAACAGTATGTACTAATTTTGAAGTGGTTTGAGAAAAGCTACATGCCAGAAGAAAACCTCAAGATGTTGAATACACTATTTTGGATAGTTTCGATCGATTAAACTTGAAAGTGGTTTTAGACTGGATTTGGATCAATAACGAGTCCGTTTTGATGGCCATAAGTTTTATGTAGTAGATATGAAACCATACTCTGGAGAGTTGAGTACAATACAACAGCTCATACGTTTTGTTGATGTACTTTCCAACGGGCAATAAAACAATTTTTTCGATTCTAATTACAGCATTTTCTGGGTGGTACATCAATATTCGTTCCCGATATACACCTAAATCTTTCGTTCAGCATTCCATTTGTCCTCTATCACATTTCTCGCTCATGTAAACACTATTGAATCTTGCTTCATTTTCGTTTCACGGATTTAAGATTGTGTGATTAGCCAGGGTTCTAGGGATAACCACTGTCTCCTACAGAAAGAATAACCTCGAATGAATGCTACCCCCGATACAACCCAAACTTAAGTAAACTCATCTCCATTTGAAACAGTATTTAGTATTAATGCGCCACACTCAACATGCCCCTTCCTTCAAATATAATGTATTATGTTATAATGTGTTCAATCATTAATATGAGTTTTGTCTAATTTCAACACTTAAGGTATATATATTCTAATGAATTAATTTCGTTTCACGCTTCATTGATCCGGGTGCTGTTTTTATTGTTGCTACACGAACTGAACTATCTGATCCTCAATACAGTTCTACTACTCTGCGTAGTGGTGGTGTGTTCTTGCTTATTCACAATACCATCATGTCAACATTGATTTTCGAAGATATCTTTGCCATTTTTTGCGTGTGAATATATTCATAACACCATCTCTTCAAAAAGCGCTAAGTTACTTAATGTAATTGTCTGTAATTTCAGTTTCATCTTCTTGTTTTACAGATTCGATACATCCCCGATTAAGAAATGTGCCGGTGTTAACGCTATAAGTCATTCAGTCTTCGGATATTGCGTTGAGTGGTCCAGAATTTAACGTACTAATGATTTGTGTAAATACTGTACATAGTACTTGATATGTCAAATGTAAATTCTCTACAACCTTTTTCACAATTCATTTAGCCGACTTTATGGCTGTTTCATAAAGACCCCCAAAACATGGCGATCTTGGTGTCACCAATCTAAGGAATTTAATTGAAAGTATTCGCTAAAATTTGAGTATAATAGTAATTTAATTATTTGTTTCATTATATTATTTGCACGATTACATTCTAATTAATTCATTGCGTTAAACTTTCGCTATGTTAGTACATTTACAATCTACATTTGTCAGTTATTGATATTACTCTACTGGTAATACACATAATTTCCCTTCCGCACGCTTCACTGATCCGGTTGCTGTTTTTATTGTTGCTACTCGAACTGAACTATCTCATCCTCAATGCAGTTCTATTACTTTGCATAGTGGCCACAATAATGTGGTGTTTTCTCGCTTATTCACAATACCATCATGTCATTGATTTTCGAAGATGTATAATCGCCAATCGATTGAATTTAATTGAAAGTATTCGCTAAATTTTGAGTATCAAAGTAATTTAAATATTTATTACAGTTCGTTATTTGCACAGATAAAATTAGTACCGTTATCTGAGTACATTGTTTTACGAATACCTCTTCTGTTAATAGATTTCTTAAATGCCTTTAAACATACATCTTGCTAATTCTAAACGAACTACCTTGTTAAAAAACCATACGGATGTCACATACATAAGTACGCCTTGAATAATTTTCTGTTTCAGAATCTCCCGTCTTGTCTTTTATGAGAAATAACCCTTGTGCACAAATAGTTCCTTCCCATTAAAGGCGTTATTGTATTTGATCGAAATCTAGCACAGCTTACACATTGAATATAATATTTTTGACTGCGCTACGAGCACGTAAAGGCTAAAATTTTCTTCCAATACTAGCTAATGTTTCTTCTACACAAGAGAAACAGAATTATATTGTAGCTCTCTAAGCGAAGGTTTACCAAAACCATTTTGCTTAGTTATTTATTTATTCGTATGGTACATTTTTAATATTGTATTGTATTGTGATGGTGGCACAGAAGATCAGTATAAACCTGTATAGTGGTTACTGGAATTGATCTTACGCTATAAAATTTAACAATTTAGTACACCTTGTTTACTTTTATAAAAATGTAAGAAGCACTGAATTTTTGTGGGTTACAATAACAGGAACAATCGTTTTCCATAATTTGATCTTTAAGGGTTTCGTCACCATCAATATACGTACATTTGTTAGTTTTTACTTATAACATAATATACTTTCTCTATTACTTGATGAGTACTGCCACGCACTGCATATACCGTGTGTCCCACTGAATAGTTGACATAGGCTTTTCTATTAAAATTAATGCATATCTTTTCTGGAACTGTTTGAGCATAATATAGCAACACATTTTAGTAGACAGATAAATGAGAACAAATTTATGTGGTAATGTAAGCGTATTTTAATTAAAAAAACAGTAAACATTTTATAATGATTTACGTCAAAACTCAGGGTTTGATTCCGATTGGGATAATTTTTTTATTAATAAAATTATTGATGAATTATTAATACAATGTTTATAAAATGAGTTTAATTCTTTTCAAAATGTTAAATTCACTTTACGAAATTGTATTATAATGATAATAAATAAAAAATATTCCAATCGGAATTTAACTCCAATTAGAAAATTAACGAATTCGTCCACGAAGGCCGCTTATTAAATGAAAATTCATTTGATTAATAAATAAATATTTATAAAAAATAACCTAATATTATATTGTGTTGGAATTGTGTCAGAAAGAAGATATAAGTTAATTTTTAATTTAACATAGTAAATGCCTATGTCAACTTTTCCGTGGGACACACGGTATACATGCGGGAGGGTGTGTAACATCCGGATATGCACTTGAAGAAGAAGTAGTACTGTAGATGATATTTAATATCAGTAATAATCAATTATAGGTAACCCGGGAGGTAACCGTAGGTAATGAATTGGAACTTTTATGCGACTAGAATGTGTATGTGACTTTTCGCTTCTACTGTTTAGCCCGCCTTATATAATGTGTACAAATGCTTCTGAGACTGAATCATTAGTAAGATTATTTTATAATCAAGTTTGAAGAAAAACTGACAGTTCTTGTATCAATTTTCATGCCGTACCTAACTATTCTGCTAGAATATCTTGTTTTTTTCCATCTCTGATAGCACAATATGAGGGTCAGGCATGCAACAGATGGCTGGTGCGCATAGTAGCCGACTGCAGTCACTTAAAGATGGCTGCCTCTATTGATTGTTGCTCCAAGAAAAACGAATAGCACTTAGCAATTCACACTTGGGTGGAGAATCAATAGGCAGCCATGTTTAAGTGACTACAGTTTAACAAGAAGTGGCACATTGGACGGGGCAATGACTGAGCGTTTTGTTTCCATTTTAATTTGTTGCTATTAATTTTTTCTATCAAGAATTACTACTATAAATGTTGTTGATTGTTTTATGTTCAAATTGATTTCTTTTAATGGCTGATACTATTATTCTACATCCATACAGCTTTAATTAATTTTATTTTTTTGTGTTTTTGAGAAATAGAAATAATGGGATTCGGATGACCGAATAGAAAGTAAATTTGTAGGAAATATAACGTGTAACAATGTTTCTGTGATTAATATACTGACTTCCAGAAAAATTGCAACACCTAGAAGTTGTCGAACGATTTTAATGAAATTATCAGGAAACGTCTATTTTCATTAAACAAAGTGATGATTAAAATTTGAATAAAATCTAGCCAGTAGTTTTTGTTTTTTCCATAGCACATAGTAACAATAAATTTGAATATTAGACCATTTAGTAACTGTCAAGTTGGCAAATTGTTGTTGTTTCTTCACAATTTCATTCTGAACTTGAAAACAATGCCGAGAGTACGTCAACATCAACATTTTGTCCAATTAAGTGATTTTGAACGTGGCCGTATTATTGGTATGAGAGAGGCCGGACTTTCGCTAAGAGAAATTGCTCGTCGTGTAAACCGAAATGTTTCATCGGTATTGAGATGTTGGTCCAAATGGTCCGAGGAAGGGGTTCAACATCGTCGCCGTGGATCTGGACGTCCTCGAAGGACTACAGATCGCGAAGAACATCGCTTAAGAGTTTTGGCCACAAGAGATAGATTTTTAACAACTCGATCAATTGCAAATGATTGGATGAGAGGTACAAGACTTAAGATGTGATTGTCATCTGTTTATCGCCGGATAAGATCTTATGGGTTGCTTTCATATTGTCCATTTTATGTCTTCCTCTTACACCACTTCACCGTCTACGCAGACTAGAGTGGAGCAACGAAAGAGTTAGTTGGGCGCAAGAATGGCAACAAATTGTGTTTAGTGACTAGTCCCGATTTTGCTTGTGGGCCCACAATGGTCGTAGGAGGGTCAGACGGATACGTGGAGAACGTAAAAATCCAACATTTTTTGTGGAACGCAACAAGGAATTATGATATGGGGTGCAATATGTTATGGTAGCAGATCACCCTTGGTCTTTATTGACGGCAACCTTAACGCAGCTGGTTACATTGCTAATGTGCTACAACCAGTTGGACTTCCATATCTTCAGGGGCTGCAAAATCCCATTTTCCAGCAGGATAATGTGCGCCTTCATACGGCAAGGGCTACAACACGGTTTTTGGAAGGTTCTAACATTGCCGTCCTCCCATGCCCTGCTCGGTCGCCTGATTTGTCGCCAATTGAACATGTATGGGATATGATTGATAGGCGACTGGGTAATTTACCGCACTCTCCAGATAATTTACACGATCTTCAGCAACGGATTCAAGAAGCTTGGGATGATATACTACAAGCAGCTATAGATCACTTGATTGATAGCATGCCAAGCCGTCTAGATGAGTGCATTACAAATAGTGGCGGAGCAACTCATTATTGAAAAAACTTTTTAAGCTCTTGTTCTTTTTTTTTTAATTTTAATCATCGCTTTGTTTAATGAATATAGACGTTTCCTGAAACGTTTCATTAAAATCGTTCAACAACTTCTAGGTGTTGCAATTTTTTGGAAGTCAGTAAAAACAAAGATTTCACACTATGCCACAGTATTACTTAAGAATGAAAAGTT
The DNA here is from genome assembly GCA_030710515.1 of Abscondita cerata. Taxonomy (NCBI): domain Eukaryota; kingdom Metazoa; phylum Arthropoda; class Insecta; order Coleoptera; family Lampyridae; genus Abscondita; species Abscondita cerata. Next base: position 45,761 of record JALBCR010000790.1, on the reverse strand, counting down.
ACGTAGTCCTACATTTTTCAGAACTATTGGCGTACTTCAAGAAATCGAAGTATTGGTGCAAATTTATAAAGTTTGATAAACAGTTGTAGTTGCGTTCTGGTAATGTTCTATACAGTGTCGAAAAGCTCTGAAAATTTGTATAACTACATAACTTTTATTCTGAACACTTTGTCATAGCGAGAATGGGAAATTAAAAAATTCGGAAGTCATTCAAGCAGGGGTTAATTGTAATTCGAAAAATTTCTATCCATGAAGAGATACTCTGTACATTACCCAACTACTATTATTTTTTTATTGAATAATTTTGCTTATATTTATGAACTGTACAATGATCGAGTTGGCTGATAAGAGTATGTTCCAGAGCTCCCCGAGCCTTATTTTTCTAAAATAATCATTGTTTATCAATGGTAGGGGCTCTTAAGATTATGCTTTTGGGTTTGATTAAACATTTAATTGCGTGGTGATAGTGTTTAACGAATGTGGCTTGTAGGTCCCAAATGCGAGTACTGTACGAAAATGGAAAATGTCAGAGCATAAACGAAAACATACCATTGGTACCGGTCAGGCTCGTGCTTGAATACATGCCGCAATTGAAATATATGCTGGGCGGACTAATCAGTTTAGAAGTTGCGGCAAAACGTCAACGCTCAAGCTAGGATTGGGCAAGTATGTGGGATTATGGCCTATATTAATTAGTAAACGAGAACCGTTTCAAATGAAGTGTGTTCGAATGAACAAGATACATTAGTATTATTGTAGTCTCACAGACTGTGCTAGTGTTTAATATGTGTTATAATTAATTGTTGATTGAAAGTTTTTAACGTTCCTATGTGCCGTGCAACTGTAGTTGTTTTTGTGCACACAAACATGTTACCTTCTTGACCAAGGGAGGCAGTTAATTACGTTGTACTCATTCGAAAATTGTCAAAGACAGTTAACTGTATAATAATTTTTTTTTATGAAGTGTAGAATTGATATGTATATATTATTATAGGTAATGTGTCAATTTAATTTGGCGATTTAGGTCTGAAACGGAAACAGATATTTTCATAAACTAGAGAAGTTTAAATCAGTATTAAGGAAGAGAGTACCGGCTCTTCTCGGAGCGTGCACCATCTGCAGGATAGATGAGTATATAATACTCCACAATTTCTATTATGTGACTGATGTGCAACTGTTTAAAGTTTTATAAACTTCGTGTTACGTAACTCTAGGATAAAAAGGGCAATTAATTTTGGTAATTTATCGCACTATGTTCTTCGATTTTACTACGTAAGTGAAAATGCTTTAATTTTATTTATGGTAACAACGTGGAAGTAGGTACATGTAAAAATTGTTTGAACGAAAGAGGACCACTGATTTTTAGCTTTAACCATTGTACATAATATCGAGTTTGATGGTGTATCTTATTTTGTTTGATCGTATTACGGTATTGTACCTGCTTGCCATTTGATAATATATATACGTAGCTACACCCATTCAGTAATTTATTATTTTGTATATTTATTTTAATAAAGCGGACTCTCTCGATAACTTCCAGAGTTAAATTGCAATTGATACTTGAAATGTCTGACAACATGTTTCTGCACCTAAGAACATTTTTCTACTGTAATCTAAAAATATTTATTTAAATTTACGCGAATAAATATATCAGTGTGAATACATTGTCCAGGGTAGGGGATATAACATAGATAAAAAATCATCATATTCCATTAAATGTAGAAAATAATGTCCATACATATTTATAATTTATTTAAATAATTTTAGTTTTCTTCCCTAGATCTGAGTTAGCTTTAAAACACCTTGTTTAATATCATATTTGAACAATGTTTATGTGAAATGTTGATTTCTCCTGCCTGTGATGTTGAAATTGTTTTACAATTCAGTATTTATTTAAGTTATATAGTGATTCATACTGCTCTCACTTATTTTTATAAACGAACATTTTTTTTGGCTTTGATTGTACATAAGCTAACGTTAAGATGTTTGAATTTTCTATTGTAAATATAGGATTCTTTTTTAAAATATCGGAGACCTAAATCTTTCATTTCAGTTGGCGGTGCAATGAATGCGTTTCAAACGGATTACGCTTAAAGCAGTTTCTTTTGTTGTATAGGTACCTGCCTGTATTGTTTGAATTTTTGTATTGTATTTTGCATTTTACAATTGCTATATTTATTGCATCGCTGTATGCTTTATTTTCAAACATAATCTGTATGTAAGTATAATGAATTAGCAAAATAAAATTTAAAAATATGTGATTTTGTTTCATTAATATTTCGCTTTGAACCGAGGAAATTATTAATATTACGCAACCTGAAAACATTTAGTTGTTCATCGGACCAAAATTTAAATGCATTTTAAAATGTAATGCTGCCATTTGACTACAAAAGTACAATATAATTTACGAAAAGAACCTTCATCATAACTTACTCCAAATTAAGGCCAGGGATACCCAATTTAAGGTTCTATTAAAAACTTATTTCTATTGTAATATAGAGGATGTGTAGAGATTCTTGACTTCTTATTTTATAAATAAATGTCTGTAGTTTATTATGAACAGCAAAAAAAAGTGATCTAATTATCTAATCGAAACTTAACGTTATTCGATATTTTTAAGTACAATTTTGAAAAATAGAATTCTAAATTTTCGAATATAGATACAAACATGTATGTCCGAGGTTGTGATAAAATTTTATAATGATTGCTAGTTATTCAGTATGATTTTTATTGCATTTAATTGTAAAATGAGTTATCTATACTCAGTATACTATTGGCGCGGAGTAATAAACCTGTCAGAATTATCGAATCTCCGTATTGCATTGGCGTAGGTACCTGATACGTTTGGAAAATCATATTTTTAGTAGGTAAATATAATAGTAAAATCTACCTTGATATGAATTATTATGTGGTTATATGTTATTTATTTTATTTGTATAGTAGATCACATTACAAATTTTACTTCTTACGTATTATACACCATTATTTTTGTATCTTGGTATAATACCCACATCTACTGCTATGATTCTCGTTTCGTCAGTACCTGGGCTGATGGCAACGTGTTTACACAGATTAAACTATTGTTCTCAGACCTAGATGGGTCGATATGCTGCAAGAGCGGCACAATGATTATATTTTGGTTAGAATTTATTGGTTTTTACTTAACCGTAGAAGTACCGCTTTCACAAAAAAATAAAGAATTATTTCAAGCAATTATGATTTATTACTCCGCGCCAATAGTATACAGACTATATATAGAAATATTATCATAACTTTTGTTTTGTGAGCATCAAATTCATTGAAATTTTTCATACCCTGCTACATACAATTTCTAACGTATTTTTACCATGTAAATGAAATTCTGATTAAAAGTGATATCAAAAATGTCTAAAATATGTATCCCAAATAAGTTATTTCTAACTTAAAAAAAAACCAGCAAATTACAAAATAAGATAGAAACTGTCGTTTGAGGTACTAGGTATAGAGGTACTTGTTTCTTAAGACTAATCCGCAGTAATCCTTCCTATTATTCTTTAAATTACAACTGACTTAAGATTTTTGTCATCACAATTACTATTTAACAAAATCTAAATAAGCTTACGGGAAACGTCTATCTAAATGGAATTTACTATCGAGTTGCTCTTGATGTGCGTTGTACGGCCGTTAATTTTCATCTTAAATTTTTGAGTTTGTTATTACTTCTGTTGCGTTTGTTATTTTGTTATATATTTGTTTTGTTGTTATTATTATATCATTTATTTCTTCGTTACGAACAATATGAGAAGTACATGTGTAGGGAGGAAGCGTGGTAGAGCATCAAAAGCACAACGGCGACGCAGAATTCGCGAAAATGTGTTGTCTTGTATTGAAAATGCTCCACATGTTCCTGAAAATGCACACGTTGCATACTTTGAAAAGTAAGTACAAATTCATAATTTACCATCAATCGAACCTTTTCTCATATTTAATTATATCTTTATTAAAACAGAGTATTATTTTAATATACCAATATAATTTAAAGTTGTTAACCTTATAGGTGGAGGTGGGGTTGAAAATAAGTTTAGGCGAAACATTGGCCTTTTATGTAGTTTGAGACTTTCAACCTCACCTCCACCTAGAAGGTTAACAACTTATATTTTAATATGTTCTTGGTTCAAACTGCACTTGGTAAATATGTATTCGATAATATGTGTTTTTATTTAGTGTCCCGGATGAAGACTTGCCAGACCTGGAAATTGAAGTTGATTCATCTATAGTAGAAACCATCCCTTCGCTGACAGTAAATCGTATGGTGGACATTGCCTACTTTATTCAAAAGTGTGGAAAATATATAATCATGAAAGAAAAGTACAATGGGAAAAATGCAATACAGAAGTGAAAAAACAAGGATTAACATCAGTCTTATACTTCCGTTGCAGTACTTGCGAAGAAAACATTACAATATCCACGCATCGCCCTCAAAGTAATATTAATCTTTCTTTTGGATCTCTTACGCCACCAATACATTCTACGGAAGCCTTCAAACGTTCTTTTTCTTATAGAATTTATAAAAATTACTCCTTACCAACCAATGTTAAAAAATACAACGCGTCAAAATTTAAATTATTTATCATTAATCATTTAAGTATGGGCTTTTCTATACGTATTCAGACACTGGTAGTGCTTATTTCACTTAGTGCCAAGAGTCAAATATTTTATTTATTGTTTTTGTTAGGTTGAGTGGAAGAACAATAAGCAGATTTATAATCTGCCATTGAACTCCGCCTTTTGCAATTTATTTGTATATTTTATTTTTTTGCATACCTATTTATATTTTTTGCAATAAAGACCTTTATTATTATTATTATTTTGTTTGGGCAGCGACGTCTATTGGTATAGGACGGGGTCAAGCCGAAGAATTTATTGCAGTTATGGATATGATGACAGTTTCAAAAATATTACACAAAACTAGAAGATGAAATGGGAAAGGTGTGGGAAGTAGAACTTCAATCGCAGATGGCTAAAGCTGCAGAGGAAGAAAGGAAAATGGCTATTGAGAGAGGGGATTTGGAGCACGGTATACCATTTGTAACTGTTATAGTTGATGGAGGATGGGCGAATCGATCCTATGGCCATGGATTTTCTTCTCTTTCGGGAGTAGGCTGCCTAATAGGCCAAGAAACAAAGAAATTGTTGTATGTAGGCATACGTAACAAATATTGTGTTGTTTGTGCTTCTGCTGAAAGCAAAAAAAAAGAGCCACAAAATCATAATTGTTTTAAAAATTATGTTGGAGCATCTACAGGAATGGAACAGGACATTATTGTTGAAGGATTTAATCTGAGCGAACCACTTTATAATTTGCGATATAAATTTATCATCGGTGATGGAGACTCCAGTGTCTATTCAAGAATATTAGATAACGTTATATACGGAAGATACGTTGAGAAACTGGAATGCGCCAATCATGTAACAAGGGCTTTACTTCCAACATGCATAAACTCGTTACAAACACAAAGTTTAAAATTTCTGCAAGACGCATCATAAAAGCTAAATTATCACGTCTTAGTGCAGCAGTTAGAACATCTATCGCAAAATCAAGTAATATGTCAATATGTGAGGATCTTCGTAATATACCTAGTCACGTCTTTGGGGATCATTCCAATTGCAGAACCGAGTATTGCAAAAGAAAATACGATGGAGAAGAAAATATGTTACCGTTATTGAAAACAAGCCTTATTCTAGAAGAAATGTACAAAATTATTGACAATGTGATGCGAAAAGCAAATAGATTAACTAGAAATGTCACAACTAACCACGCAGAAAGATTTATGAGTATTATTGCAAAATTTTCAGGGGGAAAAAAGAGTAAATTACACTTTGCGGGGATCGTACCAACGGCGATGTTATGGTTCCGCACTATGTTTTAATTTGGCGCCTTCGTGGCATACGAAATGTTTACCTGTGAGAGAAAGCATCCCTTTAGAAAAATTTTGCAATAAAAGGAAAACAGAAAATAATTACAATCGCGTACACCCGAAAAAGAGAATAAAATATGGTGTTAACAATGACACTGCCACAAAGGACTATGGCCCAGAAGCGGAAAAAGAAGATTTACCAAGTGATCAATTAAGTACCGAGAAACAAAAATTTTGTCTCAACTGGAAGATGACGATGCAGAACAAATTGCCCAAGATACTATAGGGCAACATGAAAATGTAAAATGGTTTGAAGCACGGAGAAATCGTATAACGGCATCTTCCTTCGGACGAATATGTTTACGAAGATCTACTACATCCTGCCACTGTTTACTAAAAACACTTTTTTATAATTCCCGTCATTTAACGAATTCCTCAATTATTTACGGAAGAATTCACGAAAAAGTAACTATAAAAAATATGAAGAACGTACAGGTGCAAAAGTAGGGGCGTGTGGTTTTTATCGCAAAAGAACACCCTTACTTAGGAGCAAGTCCGGATGGATTGGTAGATGAGGACGGTGTAGTCGAAGTGAGGTGCTTATATTCACTACGCCAAAAGTACGTGTTACAAGCTGTGGAAGAAAAAACACATGTATTATTATCAAATACAGGGACAATTAAATATTTTATCTAAAAATTATTACGATTTAGTCCTGTACACAGAATTTCAGAAAGTTCATACAATTTCTGAAATTTCCGACAGTAAGACACCTCTCGATAGTACCCTATAGCGAACCGTATTATGTTCCATACTTAACAGATTTTAATAAACAACGCATAGAAATAAATTTTTTCTCCATATACAGGTCAGTTTTGCAGCAAATTTCAGTTACCGCTATTTAGAGGTTTTACTGTATAACTATAGTTTCGACTCTATTTAAACTTTAGTCATCGTCTGATTATACTATTTAAAAATATGACATTTAATTATAAATAATGAAATTAACATAAAATATCTTAACTACAATATTATTGTTGTAAAATTTCTGAACTTGGTACAACGTTTAGCAATTAAATAAAATAAAATCATTATATTTAAATATCAGATCTTCAAATTTGGTTTGATCATTAAGAATAATTTTAGGATTAGTGGTTTTAATGTAAATAATTTCTAAAATATCTAAAATCTGTTTATTATAACTATTAATTTGGAAAGGATGTATAAGGTTTGATTTTCATGTACATATCCATTATCAATAACATGTAAAAATAAACTAACAGAAAATCTCTGATGGAACGAAGTAGGACTTAAAACCGAATAAAGCCGAAATTTTGAAATTTTAAGTTAGAACTATTGTTTATACAACTTACATAGCAAGAATTTACAAATTATTATGCCTTAATTGAGAAGAAATTTTTTTTTAATGAAATCAATATTGGGAAAATCTAGTTGAGTATTCAATAACTGGTTTTGAACTGAATTATTTACGATGTAAATTTGTTCTAGGTTTAAGATTGATTTATTTATATTATATGGATGTAAAATTTGAAGATCTGTATCTAGTGAAAAATAATGATAAGTTTCCAAGACATGTTTTGCCATATTTGACTTTCTGGGTTGTTGAAGTCTAATACAACGTTCATGTTCTTTGGATTTTGTAGCCAATGATTTTTTTTGTAGATCCTACATAAATCTTGGAACAACTACCACACTTCGGCATATAAACACCTTTAGATTCTAGCGGCCCTAATCTATCTGTAATATTTTTATTAAATTTAAAGGGTTGTTTGTATGAAAACCTAAATGTATATTAAACTGTTTGAAGAGTGCAGCGAAATCATTACTAATGTTATTGAAGAACGTAAAACTAGCGAAATGGTAGACAATAGAGTCTTTTGCGTCTAGGTTTCTGGACAAATTGGTATATAAATACCGTTGTTTTTTTCTTTATTAGTTTATAAATAGTTTTATCTTTGTAACCGTTATGTATTGTTAATCTTGTTATATTTATTTCTTTAATGAAGTTAACATAATTTAGAGGAATAGAAGTTAATCTGTGTATATATGCATTAAATGCTACCATTTCATGTGTCCAAGGGTGATTGGAGTTATGGTGTATAATAGTGTCAACATAAGTAGATTTGCGGTAAATTTCAAAAGAAAGAAAACCTTGTACCAGATTTATAAGTATATCTAGGTACTGTAAACTATTTTGTTTGGCAATTCCGATGTGAACTGTATGTCGTTGTTAAATATGTTAACAAAAATTTTTTAATTCATTGACTTCTTCAATTGGACCGTTAAAAATAATTAAGGTATCGTCTACGTACCGTTTATAAAACTGGACCTTTTGAATTAATTCATTGTTACTATTTAAATTTTTTTTCTTCTAAATTATACATGTACCTACAGTTCAGATAAGAATGAGCTTAGACAAGAACCCATGGCTAAACCTGTCTCTTGTTTTGTTTTAAACATATAGTTAATAATGTTAAACACTTCATCCAATGGTACAGAAGAGAATACATTTATAACGTCCAGTGACACTAAACATGCTTCTTTAGGAATTTGTTTAAAATTTAACAAATCTTTTGTTAGTTCAATAAAATTCTTGATGGAATACTTAAAATTAACATTGAGGCACGATTTTAATGTGATATTTAGCCATTTTGTTAGTTTATAAGTTAAACAGTTCTTAAAAGTTACAATCGGTACAAACTGAATGAAAGAATTATTTAAATCAAAATTGTTGATGTTGTTGATTGTGTGAATTTTGGGTAGGGTATATAACGTGGGTATCTCATGCCCTGTGGGAATCATACATTTAACGTTTTTGAATTTATCAGGAACGCCGTTTTTGAAAAGTGTCAAAATTTCACGTTTAATTGATTTATCCATATGTATTAATTTCAATTTATCCGAGTTCAAAAACGTATTGGTTATATTGATGTAGCCAATTTTGTCTAAGATTACAAGGCAGTTGCTTTTGTAAATGTTAATTAGAAATTAAGTGTAGAAAATAATTACACAGATTAACTTCTATTCCTCTAAATTATGTTAACTTCATTAAAGAAATAAATATAATAAGAAGATTAGCAATTAATAAATGTTACAAAGATAAAACTATTTAGAAACTACTAAAGAAAAACAACGCTATTTAGGTATCTACCAATCTGTCCAGAAACCTAGACGCAAAAGACTCTATTGTCAATCATTTCGCTGCCCTCTTCAAACAATTTAACATTCATTTAGATTTTCATTCAAACAACCCTTTAAATTTAATAAAAAATATTACATATAAAATAGAACCACTAGAATCTAAAGGTGTTTATATGCTGAAGTGTGGTAGTTATCTCCCAAGATTTATGAAGGATCTACAGATCATTTGCTAAAAGATCCAAAGAACATGAACGTTGTATTAGACTTCAACAACCTACAAAGTCAAATATGGCAAAACATGTCTTGAAACTAATCATTCTTTTTCACTAAAAACAGATCTTAAAATTTTACATCCATATAATACCTATAAATAAATCAATCTTAAACCTAGAACAAATTTACATCGTAACTAATTCAGTTCAAAACCAGTTATTGAATACTCAACCAGATTTTCCTAATATTGATTTCATTAAAAAAAATTCTTCTTAATTAACGCATAATAATTTGTAAATTCTTGCTATGTAAGTTGTATAAACAACAGTTCTAAATTAACATTGTTTACTATATTCCACAATCAATTTCGGCTTTATTCGGTTTTGTTATCTATATCTTAACAAATATGTCTAATAATTTAATTAAAATTGTTTTAAGTCTCTGATGGAAAGTCATACTTCGTTCCTCACAGTTTTTTATTTTGTATTTGTTTATTTTAGAATATATTTTATATACTTGAAAATGAAGAATTTTCTTCGAAACCGGTAGTATAAAAAAAATAAATAATACAGAATAAAGGATAAGGAGTACTAATTTTTCTATTCAGTTTTTTCTGCTCTTTTCACACATATAAACGTTTTTCAAAATGTTGACATACAGGGGAGGGTTTCTTTTTTACGTAAACAAATTGGATACTTTACCGGAGAAGGAAAATATGTTGCGAATATAAAGAAAATACACAATATGGTTCGTGAGTTATGAGCAAATAAAGTAATACACAAAATTATTAAAACACCCTGTATCTTACGATCGTAGACCTGCACAATATATGTTTTTTAGAATCCTCTTGATGTCCCCTATCTAATTCTAACGTATGCGCATTTACCAATGAATCACCCTGCACAAGTAAATTCCAAAAAGTACGCATCATATGGAAAACTTTTTGATTAGGGGTTAGTTTTTGCTTGGTTTAAAACCAAAATAACACTCATTGGCGGCGGTAAAGGGGCTCTTGGTACATGTCAAATTTGACACGTTAATATTAAAATATTCAAAAATGTTGTTTTTTATAAAGATATCCGAAATAGTTATTAAGAAAAGATATAAACATATTAAGGTTCGGTACATTTCTGTTATATGCCATGAGTCATCGATAACTACAGTATAGTAATTTTCGAGTTTTATTTTCACAAACTTTTTGTATGAAAAATATGGCTAATAATTAGCTTCCGAATTCCGCTTATTAGTTGATTCCTCAACAAGATTGTCAGAAGAATCATTATATTTCTTTTTCACTGCAGTTTTCTACGGTCCCTTGCTTATAGGAAGGTGATTCGAAAAGAAAACTCGATTTAAGTGTAAATGCGACGTTTTGCATTGTAAGGCCAATGCTTCTTCGGGCAGTGTGAAATAAATGACTTATGTAAGATAGTGTTGGTTGGGACTACTAAAACGCCGGCACTTTTTATGTTCCTTGTTGTATTCTTCCACGGAATCATCGTCAGATTCCCAGGTTTCTGCATCCTGGTTAATATAAATCGAGGTATAACTAGTGCCCGTTAAAGCTGTTTCAGATTGTTGTAATTATTTGCAGGACTTTCAATTTGAGTTTTTTATTAAATCACTCAGGGTTTGTTCATAATAGTAGTACCTGTGGTCTATAGTGTCGGTCATTTCATTCCGTATCACAGATATATTTGGCATTGACAATCTATAATGTACAATATCGTAAATTTCCCGTAGTTTTGAATGTTGTACTGAGTGCAAAGGCATCCGACACCTTCATGTTTTAGATTCTACAGAAGTTGGGTCTTGTTAGACGAACCTTTAAAATAAAGAATTTGGCCACAAATATATTTATTAAGTTTCGGTTTGTTGTAATTTGTTATTCGGTTGAGAGTTTTGTTTTGGTTGTTCAGGAAGGTTGTTGTAGATGTAGAATAATTATCACTCACCAATTCTTAGACGGTTCTTCTTTGCTACTTTGACTACCAAATCCAGTGTTCAATAATTATTAGACGTTTCTATTACACATTTGGTATTACAAAATGAACCTCCTGAATCGATCAGAACTTACTCTCTGTTTTCAGTGTTTAACAACCAACACAAAGAACTTTTCTTCACAATATATATTTCTTTCCCTATTAAAATGTGGGCAAATGATCATTTGGTATACAAGTTACGTCCTTTGTGTTTGTCGGTAAAAACGATAAATAAAGACCCCTGCATATTTTAAAAGGAAAATGTCAAATACATCACCACATGTATCACAATTCCAACCTTTGCCATGGTCAAAACAGATAGTCTTGATATTCTTTTCTTTATTTGTAACTGTCAAATCATTGTAAACTCATCATCTTGTTGAATCGTTTCTTCATCAGAATCTTGACTTGAGGTTACGTCTACATTTGCTAAAGTTTTTCTACAAACTCGATTTTGTCTTGTTTCCGTATTGTCCTTTTTCTTACTCGCATATGAGATAGAGTCGTTTAAAGATGAGTTTACGATCTTTTGGAAATCTTCCTCGGAAAAAATTTGTTAAAATTTTTATCTAAAACTCAACTTTTTCTCTCTTGGGAAGGTAATGGTGTCACTCAAATTGTGTTAATTTATTTATAATTTCTATTCTATTTACGCGATGCAAGACATCCAGTCAATCAATTTTTCGTAGATCTGACTGCTGTGCAGCCAAGGTAAAAACATGTTGGTATTCAACTCTTTGGTGATAGTTCAATAGCTGTAGTAAACATTTAACTCTACGCATATATAGCAATTTGAGGATAAAGAGTTATGTTTTTCGTTGTAGAAAGATATATTCTCTCTAAACCATAATTTCCAAATTCGAAGAAAAATACTGCGAAAAGAAATGCGATGTTCAACATCAATGTTAGACAAAAATGATTCGAATTATAAAATTCATGACCTTAAGTACCGTCATTACCTGGAATATTTGGTAAAAACTTCAATACAACTAAGAAGAACACAACTTTTCGATCAAAATTAATTTTATCTTTCGGCTTTTAAGTTGAATTGTCAATAATGTTTATCTTTAGAATAATCCTGAACCAAAGTGTAACATGTGAAACCGAAGCCAAGTGCTGCTCCATTGTTTCAATAGTATATAAACTGGGCCATGCACAAAACATTCATTTTTGAGGTTAGGGTTTATTTTAAACCACTTTCATTTTCCTCACAAGCTTTTACAAGAGTTCTCATTTGACAATATATTACCGTTTTGTTTCTCGAATATGTTATATTGGTTATTTTCTAGATACGTTAAATTGGTTAAGCAAATACAGTCAGGAACTGCCAAGTGTGCCAATAATACATGCGCAATTCAGACCAAAAACCAATTTAATATTTCACAGAATTCATGTCCCAATTGCAATGTACTCAAGTTGATTTGTTCCTACATATTCACAAAAATAAATGTCGAGGGTTGAGGAAGGGTCAAGCAACTATAGAAGGAAAACAAACTATTATAGAGTATAGGACAACAGTTTTGAGCAACTTCAACCATTTTGTTTTGTGAAACCGTACAACACTACCACATACTTCCACCGAACTTCCACATACTTCCATAAACTTCCACTGGAATTCCACGTGGATTTACTACACCTACTTCCACTGGCGGCTTACCCCTCGTTTTAACCAAAACCGAACTCAGATTCATCACTACCTTCATCAACATGTATAATTATCTCTTTGACCTCATCCAATAATTTCCAAATAAATCATTCATTACTTAAGTACTTTTCGGAAAAAATATCAACTAACTTAATAATAACATGGTAAATGGGTGGTCAAGGTTGGTAAGGGGTCTCGGAGGGCTATTTAAATGTCGGTAAAAATAACCTTATTGAGCAGCGAGAAATGCCCACTTATATATAAGCTCAGACAGCAAGTCTATTCCTGTGTATAACTGTGTAGCTAACGGGAAAAGGGCGACAGGAGAATCTCCTGTGGCTCAAACCCGGAACAGCTCGGCCAAGGGAGATAACCTCTACAGAAAATTCGGGTCCTCCAGGTTGGGAGTTGGGGCGATGGGCCAGCAACTCATTACTCAGGAAAAATTAAACTACTCTTGATACGAAAACCGAACCTTGGAATACGAACGGAAATACTTTACGACAAAAATTGGCTATTAAAGGTACTATGAGAATTGCAACGTTAAATGTTAATAGAATGACAAACAAAACTTCGGAAATTCTACATGCTATAAGTAGATTGATATTGATGTTACCACACTTTCTGAAACTGAAAGCAAAGAGGATACGAGAATGAAATATTAGGTAAGTATATTTCATTATGGTCTGGTGTGGCAAAATCTAAACACGCTAGTGCCGGTGTCTCAAATGTCATAAATATAAAAATATCTTCAAAAATACCCAAAAGATTTTAAATGCTTCTCTGGATAATACAGGTAATTATTAATATTTATGGCTTCGAAACTGTAATTATTGGAATTTATACACCAAATGATGACTCCAGTCAACGAACTAAGCATCAATTTTATCAAAAAAATGAACAGTTTTAAGCGATTAGGCGCAGCTAAACCTAAACAACAATTTATATTAGCAGGTGACACTAATTGTCGGAAACAGATACGTCAGTAGTAGGACAATATGGTGAAGAGATAATTAAAACTGAGGAGAAAGATGATCGAATTATACAAACTGATGGACTTAAAAGTTACATACTATGTTTCCCCACAATAAGATTCATAAATACACATAGGAACGACCTTCGTTCAACAAGAAATCCATTTTAGATTATATTATGAAAAGGCAATCATTACAATTCAAAGTAAATGATTGCAGAGTCATGAGAGAATCCAACTGATTTTCTCGCAAAACTAATATCTAAACGAGAACAAACACAATATTCTATTCGAAAACAAATGAAATACGTTGGAAGTAAAAAAATAACGTATGTCCTAAAAGTTTTTGGAAAAAAATAACATCAATTTATTGTATCGAAATATTTTTTTAATTTTAACCATAATGAAACTGTGTTCTTGCAATTACTATTAATAAACATAAATCTTTACAAAACAAACAACGGTCCATTTTTTCTATGGCACGTAATTTGGTCCCCACATGTCTTATTATTGCTTGGACGGTAGCAAATTCGACTTTGCGGATTTTTTGGAACATTCTACGTCTAAGTTGCTCTTCATTTTGAGTTTCCCAAACTCCGTCGTACATCTGAAGTTCAGCAATATTTTGTATTCTTGTCTTGAATATCTGTTTTTCCATTATTTTGTTATGCTATTTCTTTAACCTACTATTCTTTTCGTCATTGTCGTGACTGGCGCTTAGACCGGTCCATTATATGTCGTCATGCAATGGCTGTGCTGTTATTTTTATGTTCTTATTTACCTTCTATAATGTTTACACACTTAATTGATATTATTACATATGAATACTAAGGTGGGTAAGGGTTGGCATGTTTAGGTTTTAGTGGTTTTCCTAAACCTTGAAGTAAATGCTTTGTCAAGACGAACCAATCCACACTTGCACACGGTTTCGTCACCACACTATACAGGTTTATACTGATTTTCTGGGGCACCATACATAACACTTAAATCACAATACAATATTTGTATAATGTACCATACGAATAAATAAATAAAATAAACATTATTCAAAAAATGAACACGCCTCAGACCACGGCAACATCTGGGAATTTTTTCCAACTGAGAGGGAGTATATTTAGGAGCTTTTTTTCTTTTTAAAAATTTTAAGCCATTTCTTGAGATAACTACTGACAGTTGAACGCGAAACGCGAAATCTTCGAATTAATTTTCTAATCAAAATTCCCACCTGGTTTTTTGCACTTGCCGCTAATCTTTCTTCAGACGGCCACTTTTTGGTAGGTTTATACATGGCTAATCTTCTTCGCACTCTTTTATTGTCTGATATATTGTCGAAGTTGATATTTTAGTTTAGGCACTTATCCAACCAACTGGTAAATACTTTTGCGAATATTGTGCTTGTGCGACATGTTGTTCACTTTCTTCAACAAAATTGACTTGTCAAATAAAACGTCAATTAATTTGCTAAATTTTGTTGTCAGCGGTGACTGATCCAACGACGTCTTAGACCAATAATCACATCAGGTAAATAAATGGATTAATATGAACACATGGAAGTTACATTATGAAGACTTACTAACAAAAAAGCAAGTAATAAAATTAAATAATGATGGATCCATTAACGTATTGGTAATTTTTAATAAATAAATTATAACTTCTAAGTATATATTTTGTTTTATTTGAAAACTTTACTGAAGCTGAAGGGAACTAGAATATTTATAGACGACGACACGACAAGGAAGGAAAGAGAAATAAAAGTGAACATAAGGGAAGAAACAAAAAATGGAAAGAGAGGGGATGAGAGTAAAAGTAGGATATATGAAGATGTGGGTAAATGGATAAGAAAGAAGATCGGAACAAAGAGAGTTAAAGAGTGGAGATGTGAAGAAGACGATAGGCAGAAGCAATGATTAAAATACGAAGGTGTGGTTAGGAGATGTAGAAAAGGCGTAAAGTGAGAAAATGCGAAATAATGACAATTTGTGTAATAGATGGATGCAACAAAAGGTTACATTGAGAAAGAGTAGGGGAGGGGCAGGAAGGTAAAATGATAATGGAATGAGATTTGAATGCGAGGATTGGGAAAGAAGGAGGTATGATGGTAAATGGAGAAATAAGCAGAAAGGTAGGTATCTATGGACAAGAAGTTAAACAGGCAAGGGAAAAATTGTTGGACTTGTGTGAAGAGAGAGGATGGACGATTCTAAATGGAATCCAAAGGAGCGGGGGAGGGGAGGAGAATCAGTTATTGATTACGTAATTGGAAAGAGGTGTTTCTATATGATGCGGAACAGGATGTAAACGAGAAAACAAATGAATGGAACGAGGAAAAAATATAGACGGAAGAGAGGTTCGAAATATATAAAAAGAAGATGGAAGAAAACCTAGTTTACGAAGACGAAGTGGAAAGGGAATAAGTAGGCTAGTACGAAAATGGAAGAAGCGGTGGAAGAAATAGATACATGAAAAGGGAAATGGAAAGGAGAAATTAGTGGTAGAAGAAAGAGTGTGAGTGGGCAAAAAGAGAAAAAAGAAGAGGTAGAAGGAAATGGAAAAGAGGAAAAGTAGGGATAGAGGAAGATAAGAAATTGAAAGAAAAATTTAAGGTTATATGCAAAGAAAGAGATTAAATGGTTAAGAAACGAAGGAGAAATGTGGAGGTTCGTGAATAGAAGGAGTAACAAGAAGAAGCGCATGTTAAGATAGAGGAAAAAGTGGAAAACATTGTACCATCTAATGAAAGGAGAGGAGAAGCCTTGAGAAGAAAACAAACGGAAGTAGCGATGAAAAAAAAGGAAGAAGGAACGGATAGAATACCGAAAGAACAATGGAAATATGCTGGTGAAAAAACGAGGAACGTGATAAGAGGGCTGTTTAGTAGAATTTGAAGAGGGAAAGAGTTCTTGGAAGTGTGGAGAGGCGAAGAATTGCTCGATATACCGATATATTCGGCCGCTCGGTGACAGCATATTTTACGTGTAAAAATTTGTTTATGGAATTTCCTGTTTCCTAATTGTTTTGGGTGAAAACTGTCACCTCTTTTTGGTGAAAAATTGTTTTTTTATACGCGTAAATGATTTTGGTTCGTAAAAGCTCTTTTGAATTGGAATAGACTATAGTTTTAAAGTATTTCATTTACGTCGCAATGCACGTGTGTTTTCCT
This sequence comes from Abscondita cerata, assembly GCA_030710515.1. Classification (NCBI taxonomy): domain Eukaryota; kingdom Metazoa; phylum Arthropoda; class Insecta; order Coleoptera; family Lampyridae; genus Abscondita; species Abscondita cerata. The sequence goes on along the minus strand of JALBCR010000790.1, from coordinate 28,729 downwards.
GTTCATGTTTGCTGGAATATTGTTTTTGTCATTTGATATATTTTTTTTGTTGTTTAAATAAGTTGGTGTAGAGAATTGCGTTTTCGTCACGTTCCCGCAATTAGAGTTTTTAGGAAATGCTTATTTCAATAGTTTGCACACTCGATTTCTTCGAATTTAATCAACCTATGTCGCATTTTGTTTTGCTGTCTCAAAGGTTTCTTTGTTTGATCCCTGGAAAAAAAAATAGTTCGGTGTCGGCGCCGCTATCAATTAAATAGAGATTTGTTTTGACTAAAGAATAACTCACGGCCGATACCCACGTTCGAAAATTCTGAGTTGTCGGTTTTGTTTGTTAATTCTAAGAAAATGTTAGCGCAATAATTTTTGTAACGTCTTTGTGAATAAAATGATAAGAGGGGAGACACGCTTCCCTTACCTGATTGTAAATAGTTTTAAGGTAGTCTTTAAGCAGATTCACTAAGAGTAACATGTAGTTATTTGACATGTACCGAATTGCGCGGATTAGTGTTGTTAAATTTAAACAACCGCCTAAGTATCGCAAGTGCCGAAAAGTGTACGTTTAAGCATAACTATTGAGGCGCGAGTGCAATGATGAAATTAAGGGAACCATAAATAAAAGGAACTTCTATTTCGCCACTATTAAGAGAGTATCGTTCGATTTGGTGAAAATAATCGACGTAACCGTATAGCGGATGAATTGTCGTCCTCTTGAGTCATGGTATTATAAAGAGAATAATGTAATGCCGTTATGAAGCATTAGACCGAGATCTACAGATTAGCAAAATGGTTCCGAGTGGATTATTCATCAACAAATGGTTTCTAGTGGTTTCTTCTTCGAATAATCGAATGAAGAAAACCCCAACTGTAAGTACTCTACTTGATTACTTCAGAAACTTCCGTGCTTTTTGGGTGTGAGTTCGCGTTTGGTGAAATAAATTAAACAACGTTTAGGGTATCGTTATTTTTTTAAATTTTGTTTCAATGGTAAAAAAAAATGATCGAACCGAGTCCAGGACATGTTACGTTCGAGTTGATGTTACAGTAAAAATTACGTATTTGACTAGGCCACAGACTCGTTTCGTTGATTTACCCACATAATGTAATAGTTTTAGGAGCGCAGTTAAAAATCTGTTTCATCGCCCGGTACCGGGGTAGCTTATCGTTTGCATGTTTGTCTGTTTTTTTTGTATTAAGCGACAAAATACGTCATAGAATTAGGCCACCGTGTTAAAGCCGTGTACATTTTTAACATTTAATAGAGAACCGTTAGTAATGATTTTTCTCTTTTATTGCCTCAAGTGTTTGCATTTCTCCCTTTTCTTTAGTGAACATTTGTCTTAACAATTAAAAGATTAGGGTGGCGTCTGACAACACCGATTGTGACCTAATTGTAAGGACCTTTAGTCTTCGATAAAGGTAAGTGAGAGACAAATCCTAACTCACCCCTCGCCGTTTTGCTAGCCGGCACATTCGTTTGCTACGAATTTGATCTTCAAGTTTCGTGGTGTAACAAAACATAAGAGTACAAAATTGTTCAAAACTAAAAAAGCTATCTGAGTAGTATTTTTTCTCCTACCAAAATTCTACTGTAAGAAAGAAAGTGAAGAATTAAATGTTGAATTAGAATTTGAAAAAATTAAATTGCCGTGATTTGTTAGATTCACTGTAACTATTGTTCATAACACAATCATTTTAAAATCATGGCAATTTGATTTTGCAAATACGAATTCAACATTTTATTCTTCATTTTCTTTCTTACAGTAGAATTTTTGGTCGTAGAAACATACCAATCAGGTAGCACTTTTAGTTTTGAACAATATTGTACAATGAACAATGAAGCAATACACTGTGTGTAGGTACTGCACTTATTATACAAAGAATGTGCGATAAGATCATATGTGGGTTGTAATCTGCATTACAATCCAATGAAAATCACACTTCGATAAATGGAAACTTCTATTTTTTTGTACTTAACCTTCAGAATGTTTAGAAGTAAAAACATGTTTTTCTTTCAGATATCAGTTCCGAAAATGATTGTAGTATAACATCTTTGATAATATATAATTTCTTTGGTGCATATTACTATGAGGGAGTTCGGCTGTATTTCTCTGTTTGGGCGAAATTCTAAAATTGTAATGAATATTAAACTGTATTTTTAGAGTATATGATTATGCTCGAAAGTTTAGAGAATATGTCCAAGAACTTGAATGTCTTTGCTTTGTATGTGTCTTTTACTAAGATAAATATCATTTTTTTATTTCGATCAGGAGGCTTTATCATAAAAAATTGGTTGTTGGAGACCTGAGAAAATTTGAAAATGTTCAAGAAAAGAGAAAAAAGTCATTAAACTAGTCAATATCATCATGTAAGTTTAGTTGCCTAAACTTAGGCTAATATACAGTCGCGCTCTAACAATACTCAATAGCAATAAGTGACAGTTGTGCCTATATTTATAAGAAATAAATTAATATCCACAAGATAATTTATTTTATTCGTTTGGTACAGTTTCATTATTGTATTGCGATGTAAGTGTTATGTATGGTGACGAAACCATGTGCAATTGTGAATTAGTTCGTCTTGGCAAAGCATTTGCTTCAAGGTTTAGAAAAACCTTATCCACCTTAGTATTCATATATAATAATATATAATAATAATAGTATAATATTGATTATTGATGACAACATATAATGGACCAGTCAGTCCATGCGCCAGTCACGACAATGACGAAAAAATGTAGGATAAAGAAATAGTAAATAAAATAATGTGAAAACAGATAATCAGAACAGAAAATACAAAATATTGCTTAACTTCAGATGTTCTTCAAATTAGTAAGCCATAATACAGCTTCATCCGTTAATAAAATAGTGATCATGAAAGTTAGTGTAGGTTTCCTTGATGAGAAATGAACAATAGACACCAAAATTGTAAGTTTTAAAGAAATATCTGAACAAGTGGCGTTTACATGACCATTGAAACATTAAATAACTACTTCATAAAAATTATACAAGTTTATCCACCTACTTCTGTATGTAAGGGCGAGAAAAAAATTTTCTCCCCAGATCGTGACCAAAAATTTCCAACGCCTACAAATGCATTCAATTAAAAAAAGCTTTTTTTCAGTTATCCTCAATGTTCTTTAATTGTTTTACTTTTCCTACTTTTGATTGAATTAAACTGTGATGGGTTTGACCCTGCTAGCAATTTTTCTAGAAAAATTGTATAATTTTTGTGCAGTGGAGGACGGCATGACACTTTATCCGTGAACCACTTTTGCGATCCATTTACCTCAGGCAGTTGTCGGTTCCAATTTACTTTATCAGGCATTATGCTTATGTAGTATTTTTCTCAAATTCGTTGATTTTCTGGTATAAATACAAACTTAACAGCATTTTGTAAGAAACTTCATCAAGAAATTGAGGTTATGAAATTAACATGAATTTTGTAGACTTACGCAATACATGTTTTGAATTAATTTGTACGTAATTAAAGAAAATTGTCAGAGGTGGACGACCAAACTCTATTGGGTATGTATTTAAAAATTAGCAAAACTACACATCACCCCGATACTAATAAACGTGCAAGAGTACATAAAACACTTTACTGGAAAAATAAAACAAACGTTAAGTGCATCTAGAAAGTACTCCGCGTCTTACAAAATAGAAAAAGTTAACAATGTACAACTCGGTAATTACCTACGCTGTAATTAAACATCGGATCAAAAAAATTGTTTAAACAAAAGTTCTGTATAATTATCAATGATATAGGTGTAATGTAAATACGCCTTACTTAAACGGAAACTGAAGCCTAATGTTTCCAATTAAAAATTAACCTTGAAACCAGTGGTGTTGCAAAATAATTGAAAAACATAACGAATTGTGTTTAATTCTAACATTACCCAAACCTAAGGTTAATGACAATTTAAGATATAGTAACTAAACCCAAACGAAAAATTAACAACTGACGAAGATTCAGTTTGTTACGTAGAAGGTATAAATAGATGCGTATCTAACCCACTCCTAAACTGCTTGTATTTGAAAAAAAATTAAATAAGTAATATATTTAACAAGATTCCACGTAGACAATAAGTGACGTAGGGTAAGAGCCATTTTGACTCTGAATAGTCTATACCTGAAATGTAATCAAATTTATAAAAAACCTATGTATGTAAAGTGGTATGAATTAATAAATGGAAAAAAGTTCAACAAACTGTACCTGTGTGAACTTAGCACCCGACTTTAAGAAAAAAAATATTTATTTGTGCGTTCAATTAAGCTTCGTTTGGACCACATTTTATTTCGTTTTTACCTCAAAGGGGTAAAAGTTGTAGGGGTCTAAAAATCGTTGGCAACCCGTTTTGAGATATAATAATTTTTCAAAAGCTATTCGATTCAGCATCGTTTATACCCGTTTGTACCGTTTTTCGTTTTGTTTGTACCCTTACGGGGGTTGAACTTTGGCTAATTGAAAATATGTCAAAGGGGTAAATTAGTGATTTTTTCGAGATTTTTGAAATCTGAAAAATGGAGATGGTTTGTCATCGTTTGTAACTGTTTGTACAGTTTTTCTTTTGTTTGTACCCTAAATTGAAATTTTTGCAAGGGGTATATTGGTCATTTTAAAGACATTTCAAATCCGAAAAGAAAAGCGGTACAAACGAATACAAACAATGACAAACCATCTCCATTTTCAGATTTCAAATATCTCAAAGAATGTTTAATTTACCCCTTACACATATTTTCATTAGGCTAATTTGCAACCCCATAAAGGTACAAACGAAAAGGATAGCGGTACAAACGGGTACAAACGATTACAAGCTATTTCCATTTTTCAGATTTGAAATATCTTAAAAATGACTAATTTACCCCTTACACATATTTTCATTAGATTATATTTACACCCCCATAAAAGTACAATCGAAAAGAAAAGCGGTGACAAGCCTCTATTTTTTAGATTTGAAATATCTTGAAGAATGACCGATGTACCCCTTGCAATAAATTTCTATTTGCTATATTTCCACCCGTAAGTACACACAAAATAAAAGCAGTACAAACGGCTACAAACGATGACAAACCATCTCCATTTTCAGATTTCAAATATCTCAAAGAATCACTAATTTACCTCTTTGACATATTTTCAAATAGCCATAGTTCAACCCCCGTAAGGGTATAAACGATGCTGAATCAAATGGATTTAAAAAAAATAATATATCTCAAAACAGGGTGCTATTGGTTTTTTAGACCCCTACAACTTTTACCCCTTTGAGGGGAGAAAACGAAATAAAATGTTGTACAAACGGGTACAAACGAAGCTTAATTATACGCACAAATAAATAATTTTTTTTCTTAAAGTCGGGTGCTAAGTTCACACAGGGCAAAACTGTAGATTCTTCAACGCTACTCTGAAAACTAAGCACTTTTATTAACACAAATGTGTCAAATTCATTCCAAAAATATTAAGTGGTAATTACAGATTCACGAACAGCACCTGCATACAAGCGTTTTACCCATTATATCACTTATAATTACTAATCTGAACTTGGATTTTAATTAAATTATCAATTACAATACTCAATGTGTACGACCGAAATTTAGAAAGACTAGATTTTGCATGGTAAAATCTTATAATTGATCATTGTAATGAAGATATTTTATAATTGGAGTTAAAACCCATTGATCATCATCTTCACTCTGTCAATTACAAAGACTACATTTTTAGGTGGATTATAGGTAGGTACACGGATCTCTTAGAGTAATGTCCTGTAAAAATACCGGAAGGTTAAAATTTTTAGTCAGCCCTCTGACTCAACATACGAATTGTGTTAAAAAATAACAGGAATTTTCATTTTTTGAAAAAATATTTATATATTTGTCTACATTAATGTTGTCGTCTTCAAAATAGTCCCCAAAAGTCACACGGAGCCATGTCTGGCGAATATGGAGGCTGGGGCATCGTTTTTGGCCAAGAATTCACGAACAAGCAACGAAGTGTGAGCAGGTGCATTATCGTGGTGCAAAGGCCATTAATTGTTTTTCCACAAAACAGGGCGTTTTTTTCGGTGTTGAACTTGTAGGTAGTACTCCTTATTGACCGTTTGACCTTGTGGCAATAATTCATGATTAAAATCGAAGAACACAGTAAGCATAACCTTCACGTTCGACCGCACTTGTTCAAAATTCAACAATTTTGGAAAGCTGTCACGCATTACACACCCAAAACATTCGAAAAAATTTCACGGCATGAGCCAATCGATATGCCAACATCATCAGCGACTTCTCTGATTGTGGTTCTGAGATCATTCATAACCATTACTTTCACTTTTTCCACGTTTTCATTGGTTGTTGATGTGCTGGGGCGTCCGGAGCATTCGTCATCTTCAACGTTTTCACGGCCATCTTGGAAACGCTTATACCACTCGTAAACTCTTGTTTTACTCATAACAGACTCACCATAGGCCTTTGTTAACGTTTCACACACTTTGTTACACTTTATTTCATTTTTACGCAAAATTTGGAACAAATTCTTTGATCCATTTCTTTTAACAAACGAAAATCGCCGAGCTCATAAAAACACGTCTAACCTTAGCGGCTGCCACAGACAATGAATACAGCTGCAAATTTTATCATACTTCAGGGGCATGTATACCAACATAATAAAAACAATCTTGACAATTGTACTGTCCAAACCCGCAAAATTTGAAAATTCCCATATTTAGATGTTCCTTAATTTCTATATTTACGACCAGACAAGCAAAATTTCCTAGTAAGAGAAGTCAACACATCATAAACAGTCAGGATCAATAGTATCTCTATTAAGCCCCCATTACAAATTTATTTCATTATTAAAAATTCTGAATCTAATTCAGTGCACTGACTAATTTTTTCCTCTTTATTCAATCACAGGACAAAATATTACTATCAGACACAAATATACATTTTCCCCAAGAACCGAACGTTCTACATCAATCTTTGCGGTAAAAAGAGCAGATGGCGTCACCAAGTAATATTGCCACAGAGAAATAAACTTACTATAGAACGTTTATACTTTCGGCTGACAGGTCACTATGGTGACTCAGGGTAAGTGAAAGGGAGGATAACTGCGTAATAAATAACTACCACAAAACCCACTTTTACTTGATGTTAGGAAAATAATGAAAATATTTTTGGCGTTAATACCTGTTTTTGAACTATAAATATTGTAATTATGCACGATTTTTGGTTTATTGAAATTAAACTATTTAATTGAAAGTAATTGAAAAATGGTGCTAAGTACGCTCGCTTACTTATACAAGTGATCGGCGAAGTGCGAAATGGTTCTGTGTTTTCAGAAGGAAACTGGTTGTTTGATAATGATTTTCTGAGTATAGATTCGAATTAGATTGATTATACTTTTATCTTGAATGTAAGTCACTACAAAAGTTACAATTTGTAAAAGTATTCCTAATTAGTCACGGTTTCCTTTTTTAAAAGCCTATTGTAAGGTTGTTTTGAACAATTGTATGTGAAAAGATTGGCTTCTGAATGTTGTTTGGACATATCAACTATAGCTGATTAAACCTGTAACCACAGGTTTAGTACCAGCTGGTTGGAGGCGAGCTAATTAATTTGACCGATTATCCTAATCTGGAATGGCTTATGTGGTTACTGGAACTAGGTTTCCTACGCATTTGCTTTTCCAAGTCATCAATTCTTTACAGATATACACTGTGGTGGTTGTTTGATTTGCTGTCTGTTCAAGAGCCTTAAACTGCCGCAACCGAGAGCGGTCTTGTTGCAATTATTTGGTCGGCAACTTCTACTAGCTACTCTAGCCCAAAAATCAACGTTAAATCCTTACATGCGTGCGCCTGTTGTTGATCAAAGACTTCATCTGCCACAGCAGCTGTAATGGTTTCCGATTTCCCAATTGATGTGTCCTGCTGACAGCTGTTTTAATTTTTGGGTTTCTGTTATGGACGTGCGCAGATGTTTGCGTTTTTAAGGTCGGCAAAGACCTTATTCATTAGGATTCGTATTTATGTAATAAACCTCGCTTGGTATTTCCAGCGGTAATATAGATATCACTGGTAAAATTTGGCCTCCTCTTGCGTTATTTTAGGCGATTCCAAATTGAATTTTTCCATTTTATTTGTTTATTTATTACTATGGTACATTCTTTTCATTATTGTTTAGGGATGTAAGTGTTTAGTGTGTCCCAGATGATCAGTATAAACCTGTATAGTATGGTGAGGAAACCGTGTGCAATTGTGGATTGGTTCGTCTTGGCAAAGTATGACGCTGATCCACCTTAGTATTATAGAAGGTAAATAAGAACATAAAATATAACAGCACACCAATTCCATGATGATATATAATGGACTGGTACAAGCGCCAGACAGACAGCAATGACGAAAAAATAATAAGATAAAGAAATAGCAAACAAAATAATTGAAAAACAGATAACCACGACACAGAATACAAAATACTGCTAACTTCAGATGTCCTTCAAATTAGTAAGCTATAATACAGCTTCATCCGTTAAATTATGAATGTTTACAAACGGTCTCGGCTTTGTTTCCACTGTCACAATTTGGATTAGAAATTGCACCCTATTTAAACAACATAGAGTTACACTTTGAATTGCTTGTTCTTATGCAATTTTTCGACCAAACTTTTCTTTTTTGATCACAGCCCTCTTGAATCATCAATCAAATGTTTATTGAAAACGTTAACTCCAGACCATAATTCTTTCCATTCTTCAGAAAAAGCCGTACTTAAGCAGTCTTGCAACTATACAGGAGTTTAAGTCTTTTAGCTGGAGGGTTCTCAATATCATTCCAAAATGGTTTAACTTCGTATTGTTAAAGATAACATTAAGTTTTTCACTTTTCCGTTATTACTTAATTAAATTGCCATTGCAAACCATAGTTCGCAGAATGGCGACAAAATGACCGAGCGTTGCCCGTCCTTTTTGTGTTGTTGGATTGGAAGCTTTTTGCGCCATTCTGGTTACTGCACACGGATGTACACTTCGGAGTCACTATTTTTAGAGGCTCTACGTGTGTGTTATTTTATTGTTTTGATGAGAAACTGTTACTTGAGAATCTCAACAACTCAAGTCCCTAACTTAATAGATTGCGTTGAGTTACATTTCCAATACAATTAAATTATTTTTGACGTATAAAGTGTTATATTTTATAATCAAAGTAGGTGTCAAAACGATTTGTAACTACAGTAAAACCTCTAAATAACGGTCACTACAATTTGCTGCAAAACTGACCGGTATATGGAGGTGGTCGTTATTGGGAGGAAAACAAAATTTATTTCTATGTGTTGTTTATTAAAATCTTTTAAGTATGGAACATAATACGGTTCGCTATAGGGTACTATATATCTGCATTAAAAAATAACTATAAATGTGCGGATGCAATATTAAATAATTAGACGATAGAAGAGTTATACATATTGAATACATTTTTACAGTATAATTGTTAATATCGTAGGCTTATATTTAAAAGCCGAGATGTAGAGAACGAAATGTCGGATTGAGTTGAAAAACATACCAAATGATAGGCAAATCGATTTAGAAGGTTAAAAATATGGTTTCGCCACTTAAAATACACTCTAATTAGCTAATTAATTAATTTAAAAAACCTTGGTAATGTAATGGATTAAAAACCATTCAAATTAACAAATTTTGCCCAAAAATTTTTTGGGGTTTATTCTAGTAATATATACATTTACATAATATGTACCTATTTTCTAATTGCTCATTATACCTATTACAATAATTAATTACATACATATACATACCATTAAATTACATTTTTGTGAAATATTTTTGTATTGAGGTTTGTTTTACATTTTTAAGTTTAGTTTGTAAAACAGAAGATTCACATTTTGATAAAATTTGATGTACTTTTACCGCTAGCTCACTCTTATCATTAGAAAATAGAAAACTTTGCACATCTCTTAGATTTTCACACACTTCACCCATATCTTTAATGTTTTACGTAAAAACTTGGGATTCTTCTGCACCACTTTCATTGTTCGAATCACAGCCTTCACTATAGTTTAATTCACTGATTATATATTGAATACTTAAATTGGGGCTTTCGGTCAACATGTCACAATCAATAGATGCATAATTTTCAAGGATTACACGTTGATTACCTTCTAGTAATACAGGAAAAACCTGAGCTAGTGGAATTTCGTCTTGTTCATCGAAATCTTCTTGCAGAACCTTTTTCGATAATCCAGCTTTCGCAAAACATTTAGCAATTGTAATAGGCGAAACGTTTCTCCAGGCTACTGATATCCAAACTAAAGCGCTGGTTAAATTGAGACTTTTTCCGCATCTTCAAAAGGACGTTCGGTATTTGTGAATGTTAGCAGCCTTTTGATTAAACACTTCCTGTAGACGATCTTTTAAAGTTTTGGATAATTGCTAGATCCAGTTAGCTGGCAATGGGATGTGGTGTTTGGGGGTAGAAAAACAATGTTCACGTTTTCAAGAGTCACTTTGGAATGAGATTAGGCATTATCCAGAAATAATAAGACTTTTCTATTTTTTTATTATTATCCAGAAATAATAAGACTTTTCTATTTTCTTTTTTCATTTTTTCATCAAATTTTTTAGCCAGGAAGTCATAATCTCTACCGTCATCCAAGCTTTTTTATTAGATACCCATTCTAAGGGCAATTTGTTGATATGAGAGCCTTTAAAGCATCTTTGGTGTTTACTTTTTTCCAATGATTAACGGATTTTCCTTATCACCTTCCATATTTGTACAAAATAAAATTGTCAATCTTTGTTTTGCAGCTTTTTTACCACTACATTTATCGTTTTTAAAGAGAACGTTTTGTTTGGCATCGCAAGGTAAAAAGTCCGGTTTCGTCAGCATTGTACACATTTTTGGGTGAATACTCCTTCAATATTACTGACAGCTTTGCTTTCCAAGCTTCAACAGTGTCCAGGTTAATATCAGCTGGCTCCCCGAAAATTGTTTTAAAGGTTATGTCTTTGACAAAATTTCTCAAGCCACCCATTTGAAGCTTTAAAATCCGTCATTTTTAAATTTTCCGCAACTTCCAATGCTTTTTCTTTTATTAAAGGTCCAGATGTAGGGATATTTTTATTATTCCTAGCTTTAGAAAACCAATTGTAAACTACTCAGTCAATTTCTAAACCTTCAGTTCTAGGAAATTTTCCTTCTGCTCTGTATTGGAACCTTATTCAAATAGCTTTTTTAAATCACATTTGTTTTTAAAAATATTGGTAACTTGTGTTCCTCCAACACTAAATTTTTCAGCCAACTTTCTAGCACTGGTATTGAACTTTTCACTTTCCACAATTATATCAATTTGCTCGTTAAGAGACAAACGTTTTCTTTTAGCGACAGTGTAATTTTTCTGTACGTCTATATGTAACAGCACTGTTGAAAATACTAACTCAAAATTCTAACTCAAACTATGTATGCAAAATACGATTTTTGGGGTAAGCTTAATGAGCCTTTTAATTGCACTTTCTTTGTAATGACTGTCTATTGTAAATTGAACAAATTTTTTAAATCCGTTCTTAAATACCGGTAATTACTTAAGCCTCCAACAATAAAACAATTATATATTATGAAAGTTTACAAATAAGTGGCCATGGCCGTTATCGAGAGGTGATCGCTATTAGAGGTCATTAATATGGATATTTCCGTATAATTGGTTTTTGACTTGGAAAACTTGGCCGGTTTTAGAAGTGGCCGCTTTTAAGAGGTGGCCGAAAATAGAGGTTTTACTGTAGTTTGATTATAAAATATATCACTTTATAATAATTTAATATGCCTACGTTCACGTATTTTGTAAACATATTTACAATTAATCATGTGCAGACGGTGATGTTAATGTATTGCATATAAGTTACAATTTCTACTAAATTTTTTCAAAAAAAAAAAGTCCTGTGTGCTATACGTAACGAAACATGATATTATGAAAGTCGCGTTATATTACAGAAACTCGTTTCGCTCGTCATTCAAAGAAAATGTATCTGGAATAAAATTTTATAAAAATTAAGAATCTTGGTTGAATTAAATTTTACTTTGCAATTTACAAAAACTGGGCAAAGAATCTATTTGATCTTCTGTAGATGAAATTTTGGAAGTGAGTTAAAAATTGCGTTTAGGAAAACTTTTTAATAACTTTTTTCGGCATTTTGAGATATAATTGCATTTTGGGATTGTTTTGGATAAAAGAATAAATTTGACAAATAATGCGTATCACCTGGCTACTATTTTTGTGATAAACTTTCATTTTACTCCAAGCACAAATTGATGACAAAGTCAAATTTCAAATAAATGAAACTGTAGTGTTTATGTTGTTTTAGTTTTGTTTTGATTGTTTTTTAATGAAAAAACTTCGGTTTAACTACTATGATTTACTTTCGAATAAGAATATTTGATTATGTTTCAAAACATATTCAGTTTAGATTTATTGCACACAAAGAAACAAACTATACAATTATACAATTACATGCCAATAATAATAATTGTAACTAACTGATAACAAATAAAATAACATGAAATGTCAAACGGTTTAACATGCTTTTACGATATTGTAGGCCTATTCACGTTATCTTCCCTCTGGCTCCATTTTAAAAAAACTTCTTTCCCACGGAGAACAAAGTAAGCTATCAAATGTAGTAATAAGAATACAACCCCATCTTAAAACAAAGATATAAATATAAACATATTTTCACTACTTACCGATTTTGCAATTTTGTCTTGCTGCATGTTTATTTTAGTGAAACAAGGTATTACAATTATTAAAAACTATACATCATTCGAATGCCACGTACTAAATGCGTGCAACTCCTCAATAGAATTGACTGGCGTCTGAACTCTGAGAATGTTAAGCTGATCCTGCAACGTCATCACGAATTACAGTATTTTTTGTTTAACATTCATAGCTTTTTGCTCATGACACGATTAATCCCTAATTCTTTTCTTCACTCGATTCTCATTATTTCTCTTTCTTTCATCCATTTCCTTTTTTCCCCCCTGATATTCTTCATCCATTCAATACCCCCCCTTTTCTCCCAGCAACACTCTTCTCCCTCTTTCCTCCGCTCTTATTTCACTGCACTCTTTCAAATGTTCTATATTTTCTTACCCATCCTTACACATTCTACACCTCCTATCTTCGTCCTTCCACCAGTACTTGTTTTCATTTTCCTCATTCCCAACTCTGAATCTTGCGATTAACCTTTTATCTATCAATCCTTTTCTTTCCGTTATCTACTTTGGTTATTAACTGTTCATACTTTGCGTTATATTTCCCTTCTCTAATTCTTGCTCTTCTTTCCTGTACCTGTGTATCCATATCTCTCCATACTATTTCTGCTTCCATACTTCTTCCTCCATCTCTTATCTTCTTTATTTCCTCTCTTGCATATCTTCCTCTTTCATAACATCTTTTTCTCCCATCTTCACCGAATTTTATTGTTTGCGCCTCTATCTTCTTCCAACACTCATATAGTATCTTATTTTCTCTCTTGCTTTCTATCTTTTCTTCATACCTTATTGCCGTTCTTCCTATCTGTATCCTTATTTTTTCCAGTTTCAGTTCCTCTTCTACTATATAACTTGGTGTTTCCTTCTCCAATCCTAGTGTCCACTTCCAATACTTTTCTCGTATTTTCTTCAGTTTCTCCCACTCTTTCCATTCCCACACTTCCGCTCCATACATCAACACACTTTTCACTATTCTTTCAAATATCCACCTTCTTTTATCTAAGTCTTTCCCAAATACTCTTTCTCCTATACGCCATACCTCCCTTATAATTTTATTTCCCTTCTGCTCTAATACATTAATCTGTTCATCATCCTTATTATTGTACCTCACCGTATATCCTAGATATTGATACTTGTCCGCCATCTCTATTTCTTCCTCTCCCCTACCATTCCCATCACTTTGGTCTACCTTTTTTCTTCTTTAATTCCATAATTTTTACTTCTACTTTAAGTAACTATTCATTACCTTTATCATTCCTTTCATCTCCTCCTCTGTTTTGCTATGGCCACCGTGTCATCTGTGTAGGCTAAAACCCACACTTTTCTTCCTCCCACCACAATTCCTCTTACCTGTTGCCCTTTAATTTCTTTCTCTAAATTTCTCAAATATAAAGAAAATAGACAAGGACTCAGTGGGTATCCGTGTCTTAGTCCTTTTTCTATCAAAACTCTCTTCCCAGCTTTCCCCTACTCTTGTTGTGCATCTTGTTTCTGTATATTTATATTTCTTTTATCGCGCCTATTAAATCCTCATTTATACCAGCCTCTTCCACAATAATTCCCTTTCTACCTTATCAAAGGCTGACCTTAAATCTTCAAGTATCAACACGTCTTTTCGTGTTTCGAATATTTATGTCGCCAATAAATTGAAAATAGAATTTTTGTAAAAGGCAAATGAAAAGTTTTAATTTCATAAATAGAATTAAATACATAAGTAAGTTAATACAACAACCTAAAAGTTTTTAAATAATCCACACAACTTTAATTTTAAAAATATAGATAAAACTATGTACCTACGTAGAGCTGAAACAATAAAGAAACTGTTTTTAAAAAACAAAAAAATTTTGTGATTAAAACTATAAAACTGAAACAAAATCAAACCGCAAAGAACTGTTTTGAAGAACCAAAGCATTTTCGATTAACAGTCAAAACAGTATTAAACACAAAATATTGAAACAAAAGCAAACCGTATAAAACTGTTTTTAAAGAAACAAAACTGTTTCAATTTTTGTAAATTCAAACTAAACTAAATACACAAAATTGAAACAAAAACAAATCGTAAAACTGTTTTTAAAGTATCAAAACAGTTTCGATTTCCAACACTCAAAACAGAATTGAAGGCGTATGATTACTACAAAACCAAAAGAAAAGAAACAATTACACAAAATATGATACATTTTCAAAACTTTTTTTGAGCAAATTAAACGTTACCTTTGTTTCATTTATGTTACTGTAACAGTTTCGATCGGTGTTTACTGGGATGTTAATGAATTAAAATAGAGTCGGTCGGTGTGGGCGCATCGAGTTATAGAGTGCCGATCATTACTCATCGTACAATATTACACAGTAAAAGTATTTGAATAAAACAAAATAAATACACGTGCATATGGGGTAAGTTCAAACAACGTCGTCCCTAATCGAAGACAGCTGACTGCGCGTTTTAGTTGCGCAAGCATAATCAAAATCGAGCAGTGTAAAATACAGCGCGGAAATGGAACGAGTGCTCAAACGTGTTGGGTTATCAAAAAGAACACAATCCGAAATTAAAACACAAAATCCTATGAGTTCAGAGGAGCCGAATAAAATTCGGCGACGCAGAAAAAGCAAATCGCGACGTAGGGCAAATCCAGAAGGCAAAAAAACTCGAGGTTTATTTAATATTGATTGGGAATCAGTAAAAGATTGCAAATCTTGTAAATCTAGAGCTATAACTAGAAGGTTTTGTAGTAAGAGGTGCGAGAATGAATTGTACAGATCCAACAGTTTTAAATTTGAAAGGTTCGTGCGAGGGGAAGATACGTCCACTCTGGGAAAAAAGGTAAGAGTTCACCAATACGCCTATGTTTATTATTTGTAAATTCAAGAAAAATTTTAGACAAATTTATTTTCCGCCAATTAATGAACTAGTCAAAACTTACATCAAATCCGGCGCCGTGAGAAGAAGCAGTATTTTAGGTTATTACACTGCGAAAGTAGGGTCGGATGAGTTTTGTAGTTGACCTAATAATGGGAGTTTATAATGAGTCACACATCCTTTTATAATAGCAAATCGATTTTGTAAATTTAAGTAACAATAATAAATAAACACTATTTGCCCGCATATCGTTCAACTTGAATGAGACAGCAGGTTTTAATTAAACTTTTCATAAAAAAATCGAATTATTTACAATGTCGTAAACTTCGGTGCGGTGGAATTTAAGGCTAGTCAAAAATCTAATTTAGGAAATCCTATTTGGTCATTTCTCTGCAGATAGAAAATTCGTCCAATACTTTTAACTTAGACGATTGGCAATAATGATACCCATATAAATTATTTGACGGTACATATTTGATGTCTTTTTCATTACTAACCTGTACACATTCACTTCAGCAAATCTAAAAAATTGAATGATATTGACATATTTCTCCGACTTCTATTCATACAAATATAATGAATATTTTCTACTTATCCGTAGTTTTATAAAAAAATTCACGGTTTGTTAAGTAGACAATTTACGAATTTTTAAGTGTTTGACTTCTTTTGGTTTACAACTTAACCTGGTTAAGGTTACCTGTCTTTATGTACCTAAACAAATTACGATTTTTATCCTGATGAGAAAGTATAATATGAGACATTTATTGATACAGCCAAACACTAAATTTTTGATGATTTTACTCTATGTATACAAAACGTTGTTGTTCAAAGTTATTAAACAACAACACAAAGTTAGACAATAACATTGCTGAACAAGAAACTTTAAGTCTTCAAGAATTTGCCGACAGATGTGTAAGCAGTTTAGTCAATTGTTTGATTGTTGTCGCCAACAAGCGTTGGTTTAAAAAACGATTTCAAATTGTCTGCTGTAAATTGGCAAGAGATTGTACAATTGCAAACAAACACCGAGTATAACTCGACAGCTGTTTTATCCTTGTGGGACTCTTCACAAATGAGAAAACTCGAGTGTAAGTTCACATTGATACAAGATGCGTCTCTCGACTAAATATCTAATGGTGCGGGCGTACAAGTACGACAAGTAAGTGGTGCGTCATCTTGTGCCACTTGTAATAAACTTTTAACCTATTCTGCGCATTTTATTTAGTTCTCAAAAATTATATTTAAAGTTTAACATTTATTATGTAAATGGAGAGTGTTTCAAATGAAATAAGTCATACATTAGTTTTCAATAAGACAAAAAAATTCAAATTAATCTTTAAAATTTGTTTACTCTCTTGTCTTAAATAGTATACTATCCAAGATGTGTATAATAATGTAGTTACATGCAGTGCTTAAATTGTAAATTAAAAAAGGTCGGCTCGCGGTTTTATTGAAAAGGGCACATTTTCTCACTCAAACAATTTCCACAAAATGCTCTTATCCGAATCGATCAACTTTTCTTGGCGAGATTTACTATTATTTTTAACAGCACTATGGTTACCGTTTGTAATCTATTTTCGAACATAACTGGATGGGTTAAATAATTTAAGTGGTGGACTATTTCACTTAAAAAAGAGCATTGTGGACGGTTCGCTAGTAAAAAGGCCGGCGCAAGGGCAGAACCGTTTCTTAGAGCTGGTGCGAGCCGGCATGCATACACACTGAAGTGTCAAAAGTTCTGGAAAATCTTCTAGTATCGTACATTTGCGATGTAAAGTGTACCACCCCGACTTGTTAAGAAGTATTCACTGATGAAACCCTATACGATAGTAAGCAAAACTATAGTTTTACCGTCAAATCTTGGAAGAAGTTTTCATGGTTTAGAAAGAAGTATTTGATGGTTTTACTCTCTCTTGTGATTAAAGTTATTAAATGACGACACAATGTTAGACCATAACCTTGACGAACAAGAAACTTTTTTAATCTTCAAGAATTTGCTGACAGACATGTAAGCAGTTTACAAGAAGTCAATTCTTTGACCATTGTCTTCAACTTAAAAAACAATCTCAAATCGTCTGCTTTAAATTCGTAAGAGATAGTACAATTGCAAACAAACAACGAGAATAACTCAGAGCTGTTTCATCCTTGTGGGACTCTTCAGGAGTGAGTAAGTTTACAATTAGATAAGGTGCGCTTGTCGACTTTATTTATAAATGAAGAGTGTTCTCCCTGAAAGAAAGGGTATCGTCATTGACCAGGAGTTAATTTATTCAAATGTAACCTGTTGTAAATAAAAATAAATTATATTATTCAGCCAAATATCTCCCAAAAGATTAGTTATACAGAATATTTTGCCAATAAACAAAAATGCCTAAAATATTTGTCATCTACTGGTAATTAAATAGTCATATAAATTTTCAAAAAATGTTTATTTCAGACGTAGTGCCTAAACCTAAAGTATCATCAAAAGCAACAAAATATACGCAACAGAAGGCGTTGGAAAGGCATTTAAGGCCATTAATAATCATTTGAGTTTAATGTACCATTGAGAAAACAACCTTTGGGCCACTGTTGAAAGTTAAATGAGCAAAACTGATTCTTTGTTAAATCTAAATAATTCACGAAAGTCAGGTTACAAATGTTTAATAATTGAGTGAAAAATATTTATTTAACGTAGCTATGCTCATTTAGCTTTCAACAGTGTTTGTTTTTTAATGGTACTTTCTAATACCGTAAAACTGCGAATTTCTCTTGGTCCTAATGCAATTTTATATTTTAATGAAAATGCAAGTATTGTTGAGAGGGTAACTCTGTGTCAAGGAAAAGAATTTTCTTCCTGAGTCAAAATCGTTTTAAGGACAATACACCTAGCAATCAATGGTTCGTTCTATGGTTTTTTTAAGACGACGACGCCTAAATATTCTGACCAGAACTACCATAGGAATGACATCAACCAGCTCTTAAGTAAAGTTGGTTTCAGTAGATTGAGGGCTATTTAATAAAAACAACTTTGACATACCCACTACATGAAGCTATTTGCATTTACAACACCGACTTGTTTGAACTGTGTCCTAAAACAAAAAAAGTGTTAGCTCCTCGAGAAACCGTCTTGTTTTCGTTTTCAGTTATGGTATTTATCCTTTTTGACCAATCAAAAAATTAGTTAAGGAATCGGTTGCAGCAATACCAGGTGGTTGAAAGCTAAATTTTTTATTAATACCTTCTCAAATACTTTCTACCAAAACCTAGTGAAATTAGAAGCCAATTAAAACTAATTGTTGTTTTTAAAGTTTTTAAATTGATCTATCATCTATTGATGAATTTTATTAGTAAATTGACTACCAACTCGTTTCTGTAACCAGCCTTGATAAGGCCCACACAACGGTGGGCGAATACACCTTACTGAGTTGAGTATTCTTCCCACCTCCACCTAGAAGGGCACTTATAAAGTACATATAATAATAAAAAATTTTTGGAGGCAACTTTACCTATACCTATTTTTTAAATTATTGCGTTGTTCCGTCGTGTGGTAACATTTCCGGCATTACAGCGCAGCCATCTTTGATGAAATATAATCGATTCTGAATAGATATCCATCACGACACTATAATCGCGATATTCAATCAACGACAGAAACCGAAAAGCCAACGCCATCTATCGGTGCCTGAAGGAAACACTAACACGTATAGAGAATCTACTTCTTGTATCTATGGGACGTTCTATATTCCGGAGGAGATGATGTATTTCTGGTATTAATTAATTGTTCTTCGCATGTCCGTTCTTCTAGTGAACAAAGAAATTGTGGTCGTTCAATCACTTCTTGCACCCAAAATTTTTCGATTAATGTTTGAATAGATTCGTATCCGTTTTTTTGCAATAGCGTTACATACTATTGATAAGCGTTTAAGAAAGTGGGCCAAAATTACATCCCCTTTTCTGAATAGTTCCCTTTACCTATCTACACCTGTTTTCGAGATAATAATTAATTTAGGTTTTTTTTTTCAAAAATATGATCCCACCAAAATTTAAATTTAGCTGTTATTTGAACTCATATAAGGCTGAAATTTTAGATGCAGTTTGCAAAAGCCTTGTATTTAACAGCTATCCAAATAAATTTATTTTATCTTATACAAGGCGGTTTAAATTAATGATTTTGACATGACATACAAAAGGTCAAAACTTTATTTTTTCAAATGGAACACCTTGTGTATTACTTAAAATTCTGATAGACAATTACAATGCCTTTAAGTAGATATAGCATAGTGGTATAGCTAACTCGTCAACTTTTGAAATAATCGCAACAATTATACAAAATCACATTGTCTTCGCCTAATTTGCATTAGTTAGCCATGGAACGCCATGTGATTTGACAATTGCTTAATTATTTACTGTGTTTGACAGATGTCGAAGTTTTGAGATTGTGATTGTGATTTACTTCTTAATACTTATTCAAAAACAAATTACAATAAGGCGAAATAATTACTCGAATGAAGTTTTGATGAATCTATTTATTCTTCATGGAGAATGTGACAAAATTGTGGCAAGAACATGTAGGAAATTCAATGAAATGTATTCTGATTTGCAGTCAATGAACGAAAGATTGGCTGCAAATCAGAATACATTTCATTGAATTTCCTACATGTTCTTGCCACAATTTTGTCACATTCTCCATAAAGAATAAATAGATTCATCAAAACTTCATGCGAGTAATTATTTCGCTCTATTGTAATTTGTTTTTTGAATACGTATTAAGTAGTAAATCACAATCTCAAAACTTTGACATCTGCCAAACACAGTGAATAATTGAGCAATTGTCAAATCACATGGTGTTCCATGGCTAACTAATGCACAGTATGTGAAGACAATGTGATTTTTAATCATTATTGCGATTATTTCAAAGTTGACGAGTTAGCTATACCACTATGCTATATCTACTTAAAGGCATTTTAATTGTCTATGAGAATTTCAAGTAATATACAGGATGTTTCATTTGAAAAAAATTAAGTTTTGACCTTTTTTTGTATGTCACGTCAAAATCATTAATTTTAAACCGCCCTGTATAAATAAATTTATTTAGGTAGCTGTTAAATACAAGGCTTTTAGCAAACTGCATCTAAAATTTCAGCCTTATATGGGTTCAAATAGCTGCTAAATTTAAATTTTGTAGGATCATATTTTGAAAAAAAATAAACTAAATTAATTATTATCTCGAAACCGGTGTAGATAGGTATAGGGAACTATTCAAAAAAATTATCAGTAAAAAATTGTGATTCTAAAAATTAAATAATATATAGGGTGTTTCGTTTAAAATTAACAAGTTGTTACTACTTTTGAGTAGAAGCGGCAACACCTGCCAAAATGAAAATATTTTAGAAAGATAGATCGTGTCTATTTATGGCAACAGCCAAATTTTCAGATACCTTCTATGCTCCGTTTTCCATAAACGTCTAACCTACCATCGACCATCGATCAATAACTCTGTATACATGTATAAATCGTGTTCGTTTATTACATTAATTTCCATGATACTTCCGCTCCTAAAATCAAGTGTTAGGACCAGAGTGATTGAATTCTGGGTCCGCCAATTTAACATATGGTAAATTTAAGCCTTTTCTTCGAATGATGTAACCTGTACATTTTCAGTAACGCTGTCTACAATTTAACTTTAAACTCGTTTTACATAGATTTCAAATTTATTAAAAATGTTTTAATTTTTTTGTTGCTGACGACATAAATCGGCTGTAATCAAATTTAATTGTGAACCTGGATTCAGAAGGGCACGACCTTTTTCGAAACCACTTTTTGAATTTTTAATGAATACTTGCGCGGTTAACAAAATTACTTGTTTTAATTCCAAAGAGGATTTTGCGCAATGTGCAACAGTTGATTAGTTTTGCGGTTGATCGCATGATGCTCGATTTTCATTACGTAACGTATGATATTTTCCGCACATTTTACACCCGGTGGCTTTTCAATTTTCCGCAGTATGATTTTCTCGAAAACAATTTGAACACATGTTACGTTTTTGTATTTGATATTTCCTTTCTGGACATTTATTTTCAAAATGTGAATTTTTGCAATAATGACATGTTGGGTTAATTAATTTTTGTTTCTACATGTACTGACTTATTGAAAGAATTTGTATTTTTAGGAAAATTTGTTTTTTCTAAGATTTTTGTATTCATGGAAGTTAAAACTAAACATTTTTTTTTCTAAAAACTCGGTTAAATCATTGTAATTTTGGTATTTCCGTATTTAAAGTAAGCTCTAATTCTTTTCTGGTGAGAAAATCTAATTTTTTACAAATGAGTGGTGCCAAGATAGTGTATTCTAAATTTGAATCTATATCATTTATTAATCTTCTTAATGAAACTACCGAACATTTTGTTGTTTCTGGGGTATTTAATATCGCGTGCACGTGGTCTTGAACGATTAGTCAGGAATTTTGATCTTTTCTGCAAAATTTCGTATGCGATTCTATAATTCTTTTCGGACGTAGAAACAGATTCTATCGCTTTTAACGCTTTATATTTACAACACGATTTTAAATAATGCAGCTTTTGACAATTGTCTAAAGTCACGTTTTTTTATGAATTAGAGAATTAAATGTGTCATAAAAGGCATCCTCTAAATATTTACCGTGAAATTCCGGTAAATTAATAACGGGTAATTTTACGTTAAATTGGGATTGATTTGGACGGGGATTGTGATCGATTAAATCTACTTTTTTTTATCGATAAGAGATTGCATTCTGCTTAGTACAGTGTACTATCTCTTATCAAACAACTCTATTTCGCGAAACTCATCATGTGTGGCTTCTTCGCCTGCAACGTTTTCGTCGTCGACTATTTCTATAGATATGATTTTGAAATTAATGTCCCGAAATTCGTTTTTTAAATCGGTTATTTCGTTTACTCGATTTTTAAATTCGTTAACGTTGTCGTTATCATGAAAATCCGCTACAAATTTTTCCATACTCGAAAGCTTTGACTTTAAGAATACTCCCGTTTTAAAGCAATTTTCAGATCTCTTAGTGACATTATGGAGTACAAAAATATTGCAAATAATGAATACGGAAAGAATCACTGACCTGCTGCCTTTCGTGTGTCGGCGGCGATAACCATTTGATTTCTTTCCACGTTTTCGATTTTCGTTTCTTGACTTTTAGTTAATTTCGTATCTTAAGGCTTCCGTTTGTGCGACAACAAATCGAATTCTGAGTCTATCTCTTTTATTACCAATAATAGTGAATGCGAAAAGCTCCAAAGACCATTTGTGCAAGCTAATTACTGTTATACGATTTAATAATAATTTATTTTGCATTTAAGTTTATGGTTCGTGTTAGACAGCGATAATGCCGTCAATTCAATGTAAACCACAAGGCCGTATGGGCCGTTTTGAAAAAAGGAGGGATGCGCTACAAGTACTATACGAGATTACTTAGCAAGGTAAGAGGCGAAAAGCCAGT
Organism: Abscondita cerata; assembly: GCA_030710515.1. Taxonomy (NCBI): domain Eukaryota; kingdom Metazoa; phylum Arthropoda; class Insecta; order Coleoptera; family Lampyridae; genus Abscondita; species Abscondita cerata. Next base: position 5,650 of record JALBCR010000790.1, on the reverse strand, counting down.
AAAACCCGTTACCTTGCGTGTATTGTTTTATATTTTCTTTCTCATTTGTAAAAAGGTTAGATACATTTAAATTATGATTAAAAAACATTCTCAATAATGTGTCGTAAACGTCGTAAATTATGGAAGCGTTACCATATACAGGGTAATCAAATTTCGACGTTTGTATAGGGTATCTCGGTAACCATAAGAGACAGAGAAAAATGGATGTCAGTATCTTGATCTGTTTTTTTGAGAGAAACTCATTGATAAAAACTAGAATCGCCTATCGTCTTTTGTTTTCAAGTTACAGCGAAATAATCGATTTTTCTATATTTTGAAAAGTGTCTATATCCTAGTTGTTTATTAATTTAGAAAAAAACTAGTAATACCTCCTTTAGACACTTTTTTGAGAGGAATTGAATGGCGTTGACGGATTTTAAATATCTACATTTGTTTACAATTTATGAAAGAATTTTTTTGAAATAGAAACCATAGTTGGCTGTGATTTATTTTGATAGAGTTTTTTCTCTTTACGACGATATTTCCTTTTATTTATTTTTGCAAAAACAATGTGCCGAATACTTTATGGGCAAAATGGTCTATGGTTGCTTGGAAATGAAAGAAAATGCCCCAGTTTTCAGATTGTGTATACGATAAACTCCGACTGCTGAGAGACGGCATTTTTTGTCCTTTGTTCAGCTAAAGTTTTTTGATTGATTTGAAGATAGAATTCTTCTTATGCGGTCTGTGACTTTGAATATGTATGAAAGATATGCATAAGCGGTAGGGGGTTGACTCTCGGATTCTGATGCTTTCGATCTTTCTAACCTCAATGATTTTTTGATCACCTTTCTGATGCACCCGTTAGCCTGAAAGGCAGTTTTTATAGGTGTTTGAGTTCCGCCTGAAGATTATCTGGTTCACAAATTCTTATTGATCTGGTTCCGTCAGGGTTTTTTGGCCTCGGTGGTGGTTCAATGAGGCATTTAGGTACCTGGCCGTCGTGTAAGTTATACATGTATTTTTATTTACTTTGTCCGTCCTGTTAAGTCCACGGTTAAAAAACAAAAAAAATTGTAAATAAAATACAAATTGATATTACCTTATTAGCGCACTCGCAAAGTATAATGCCAAAATAATTTAAAGAATAAGTCAAGGGAAAATTAAAATACCTTTGAATAAGTTCAATATAATTCTTGTATTGCCTCTAATACAGGAATAGTAACTCTGCTCCTTCCTGATGTAGGTTCTTTTTGATTTCAACTAATGCAGAAATAAGGAACTTGCCTCCCGCCGCGGTCCCCACTTTCCTTTTCTAAAGCAGGAACAGGCATCTCCGCTACTGATGGTGCTCTCAAAATGCAAGACTCTCAACTTCTCGAGCGATCATATAGTTTAGAACCAACATTTACATGCATAATTGGGATCAACAGTTTTGTTAATTAATGTAACTAAACTAAATTAAAGTTGATATTTTCTGAACAGAACATTTATTTTTCAACAATATTTATTGACCATTTTAGTCTTGACTTTTGTTTATGCGAAAAACATAAACATGAATTTAGAATAAAATTTGAGAGCAAAATCAAAATCTTACTTAGTATTTTTTTTTTTTGAAAGTTATATAATACATTGGTAAATGACTCATTGGCAATATGCTTCTATTTACACTTCTTGAAACGATGGTCAATGATGGGATGGCACAAGAAATTTAATGTTCAGTTGCTAGACATTGCACGTAAAATGGTGATACTTGAGTTTAATCCGGAGTTTACTACACTCCTGTCACAATTGAAATTATTTCAGCCTTCTACCTTAATTCTGAAATTATCAAATTTGAAATAAAATTGTTTTCCCGTTATGAAAAACAACAAGAAACTAAAATAATTATTGTTTTGTATTTGTCACGGTTACTTCTAATTGGGTTATTTCAGAAAAAAATTTAATTTCGACGCAATTTAAAAGTTAATCGCAGCGTCGAAATTTAAATAGCAGTTTTCCGTCTGCAAACTAATTTTTTCAATTTAGAAAGAAATATAATCTTAAATCCGTAAATTTATAGTTTCTAATCTGACGAGAACCTTTTAAAAGTTAAATATTCTTTTAATTTTTAGTTTTAACTAACGGTTTCAGTAAGAATTTTTATTTTATTATTTATATATTCTTGTTGACTTTCATTTAGACCACTTAACCTAATCTAGTTATTAAATCAAAATACTTTCAACAAATTTTCCTTCCTTAACTAACGGTTTCACAAAATACGATTCAACTTTTGTGGACCATTAAATCCAAATATTTTCAAAACTTTTCATTTTTTTGTTGTTCTACGTAAATTTTATTTAAATTTATACATAATTGGTTTTCAAACTTCTTTTCTTAATAAGTTATACATTTTTCCTATCCTATCATGCTTATTTTTATGTCATCTTTATTGTTTATGTTTATATTAGTTCCTCAATTTTTACTATATTTTTGATTTTTTTATACCGTGAATCTTTATTCCTCATATATTCTCATTAACCATCTCCATATTAACTCCCTTAATTTTATTTTCATACATTATTTGTTCATCAACGTGGTCAATTTTTTCGTTCATCGTACTGTCTTCTTTTTTCATATTAACATTTCGTATTCCCTAGAACATTGTAGTGCGGGATGGTACAGCAGTACATATTTTTTTATTACATGGTATTTGAAATGTGACATCTTGGTAATTGGTAATTATTCACTGGTTTCATCAAATCGCCGGAATGACCCAACAAGAAATTTCTAAATAAGTCAAGTTAATCCTAACATAAAAACCGAAATTGAAATTCTCATCTGGAGGGATTTTTTCTTTCTTCTTAATGTAGAAAGAGTATTACCATCAACTTCTTTCGAATAAAACATTATTACGAAATATTTTGCCAAAATGATTTTTTTGCCGAAAAACCGCTATTAACATGAAGAATATGAAAACAATTCTAAAATTTAGCATGTAATATGGAAAATATATACAGGGTCTAACACTAAGAGTTTTGATTAGAAGTTATGGAAGACAGAATTTTATTAGAGTTTTGAAATTACACCAGCTGTGTTTTCCGAAAAATTTAAGTTCAAATATAATAATATCATAAATGATATTCATCTGAAAAAATAACCACATTTCTCTTATTAATAAAGTTACCGAGTTGAAATTGTAACCAGTAAACAAACATACCTTGCAAATTAATCTTTGATGTTAACTAAACGGATAACTCGTAGAGGGTGTACTAAACTTAGATGGCAAAATTCCTAATTAAAATCATAAATAAGTTGCTTATTTTAAATAGGATACTCTGAACATAAAGATGTTTTTTCTGATGTATTTGTTTATGCAAATTCGTTTGGTATTGGAATTTCCTATACCTAACTGTAACTGTTTTACGAATATTTAGTATTTGTGTAATTATTGTTTTTACTGCAATAAATTAAACTAGGTACACTTGTTTTTGTCAATGTTTTTTGACAATAAGTATGTAAATCAACAAACCATAATAACTAACCGTCCTACTAAATTTAATTTATTACAGTAAAATAATAATTACAAAATACTAAATATTTCAAGAACAGTTAGATTTAGGTATAGGGAATGTAAATACCAAACGAATTTTCATTAAAAAAAGCTTCAAAAAACTTAATAAAATACAGGCTGTTGTATTAAAAATATTTAACTTATAAATGTTTTTAGTTTGACATGTTAGCTTTCTGAGTTTAGAAAACCCTGTAAGGGTTATCGTTTAAATGCAAAATATGCTTATATACTGGTTACAGTTTCAACTCACTAACTTTAATAATAATGGAAATATCGTTTTAAGAACTCGGAATTCAGATAAAATTTTAAAAATATGAAAATATTTCAATAATGCTTAATTTTAAGTATAGCATATGGTACACAAATTATATCTAAAATTTGCCACAGAATTCTAAAAATACTAGTTTCCATTTAAAATAGGCAAGATGGACCGATATAACCGGAAGTGTCTTATTCATGGTATTATTATATTTGAACTTAATGTTTTCGGAAACCACTAGAAGTGTAATTTCAAAACTCTAATAAAATTCTGTCTTCCATAACTTCTAATCAAAACTCTTTGTGTTACACCCTATATAATCCTTTCTTTAGTTATGATTTTTTCTGAAAATGTATTTGCTGCAACTTTTTTTACTGAACTATTTTTTTCTAAACATTTTTCACTTTTTTGAGTTCCTTTATGACATTACCATAAATTATCTAAACCTTGAAGCAAATGGTTTGCCAAGACGAACAATCCACTATAGCACACGGTTTCGTGACCACACTATACAGGTTTATACTGATCTTCTGTGGCACCATACATAACACTTACATCACAATACAATATTTAAAATGTACCATACGAATAAATAAATAAATAAATAAATCACATGGTCATTTTTAATTGATCTTTAGTATTTATCTTTCTCAATTGTTTCCATATTTTTTGTATTTTTTTAATACCTACCGTACAACCTTATTCACCCTATATGTTTTCATTACTCATTCCACTTGTTTGTATTCTCCTAAACTTCTTTAATTTTCTAAAATCAAATAATAAAACAACAAATATGACATTCTCCAATACTAATTTTACTGTAACGTGACTAGTTTCGACGCTATTATGAACTGAGCGTCATCTTCAGACTGGTAAAGATTAATGAGGTTAGTTCATAATAACGTCGAAACTAGTCACGCTACAATAACCGGAGAATGACATAGTTATTATTTTCTTATTCGATTTTAATTTTCTTATCATTTTCGTTCATTATATCTCTTTTTTTTGTCATATGCACATTTTCGTTCACCAGAACACTGTAGTGTGGATGGTTCAGTTGTAAAATTTGTTTAGTTCAGATTGTACACGTTATGCTCGGTTTAGATATTAGAATACGACTACGACTACGGTAAGGCAAACATCTTTTCCGCAATAACAGTGCCGAACTAGTAAGTATTAATTAAAATGGATTATAAAATAAAAGATTTAAGAACAGCCTTAAGTAAATATGGGACTGATACAAAAAGCTGCGTAAGTGTTTACTGATAGAACTTTTAAATCTAGTACAAAACAGTGTGCTTTTAATAAAAACGAAACTAATGAACAAGTAGTTGAAAAAATTCTGTGATATCTGACGAAGATATTCACACAAGTGACGCGCAAATAATAATGCTTAGTGAAGAATGTGCCAAATTAAAGGACAATTAAGTGAACAAGTTAAAGAAATAGATTCATTAAAACTTAAGTGCCAAATACTAACTAATCAACTACAGGCATTTCAAGACGAAGCGAAAACAATTAACAACAAATTAAAGACAGGTAACTTTTGTATTAATACATTTCCTACGAAATCAAACGTATTAGTATTGGCTGATAGTCATGGACGTGTTCTCAGCGATATACTACGCAGATTAAATAACAATAATAAATATAATGTATCGGTATTTTTCAAACCAAACGCAAATTATGAACAAGTTGTTGGTGACATTATAAATTTAACAAAATCATTTGATAGAGATGATTATGTAATTATTATTGGAGGATCGAATAACTCGACTTATGCACGTCTCAAAAGCACAATATTACATATCTGCAATATATGCTTCCAAACAAATGTTGTTTTAGCAATACGTAACTCC